>JAVJIF010014852.1:0-91627 GCA_038442645.1 Agave tequilana
CCTCTGTCACCCCATCAGAGGGGGAACATGGAGGGGACGACGAGGACTTCGACTTCATGTGATCAGTGTCATCTAGGGCCTCATCCTGACTTTTAATGCAAGGGTATCCTGCTTTTGTTTCAGGGAGCGCCATGATCTCTTTTGTGCTATGTTTTGTAGTTGATGTTACCCATTTTGTTTTGCTTTCCCCTCCAGCACCTCCTTGTGCACGAAAACTAGTTGTTATATTGGGAGAGTTTGATGCGTTTTTTGATGCATATATTTTGTGGGGTTATTTTGTTGAAAAATTTTAATGAAATGCGGGGGACCGATATAAGTTCACCGTTTTCAAAAAAAAATGCCTAGCCCTCCATCTTCCTTCTTCTTGCTGTTGCGCTCAGAAACAACAACCACGTAGAGGAAACCTGAAGCCCTAGATGCAATATAGAAGTACCATCAACAGCAAATAACAATTAAGCAATGAGAAGAATACAAGCACCAGATTTGACGAGGTTAGGCCAATTTCGCCTACGTCCTCGGGGCAAGGAAGAGAGATTTCTATTGACTTGATAATCAATACAAGTATTACAAGCATTACTTATGAAAAGAGCTCTGCCTCTCTCATATACCCCAAGGAAAAAATCCTAGGAATCAGTTTCCAATTTGGACTGATTTTCAATTCAGCACTTTTCGAAAACAGCCCGAATCCGACTGTCAGTCGGTCGACCGACCAAACACCAGTCGACCGTGCCTAACCGAGAGTTAGCAAAGTCAGTCGGTCGATCGGGCGGTCGACCGCTCTCCTTCTGTGGTCGACCGAGCGGTCGACCGCTACAACCCTGTGCATGTTGGCGCACAACGGTCGACCGGCCGGTCGACCGTGCTGCTGCTGCTGCTGCTTCCCTGCTGCTGCTGCTGAATTGACTCCTTGTCATCGTCGACTTCCTCGACTTCCTCTCTCTTCCTACAATTCTCCACCTCGGTGAAGATTTCTCAAATCTGAGCCGAACTGAAACATACGAACCGTCGACTCAAAAGTGGCTGCACCAGTGTGGTTGCCTACGTACCCTGCCCAAGGGATCAAACCATCCGTAGTTCATCCAAAGGAGCTTCAACAAGCTCATGCTACATAAAGGACATGGAGCAAAGTTTTACAATGTGCAAACTTGACTCCTGACACCACCTTGGTAAGCATGTCGGCGGGATTCTCCATTGTATGAATCTTCAACAACTCAATATCACCCTCATCTAGAATCTCCCGAGCAAAATGGAACCTGACATCGATGTGCTTCGTCCGTGCATGATATACCTGGTTCTTGGCTAAATAAATAGCACTCATACTGTCACAGTTGATCTTCAGTAGATCCTGATCCGCCCCCAAGTCATCAAGCAAGCCTTGAAGTCAAATTTCCTCCTTCATAGCCTCCGTCATTGCCATATACTCGGCCTCTGTAGTAGACAATGTGACGGTAGACTGTAAAATAGAGCACCAACTAACCGGTGCTTGAGATAATATAAAGACATACCCCGTTGTGGACCGGCGCTTGTCAAGGTCACTAGCATAATCGGAATCAACATACCCGATACAATCCTGCTTCCCTGTGGAGTCCTTCTCGAATACCAGACCAACATCAATGGTACCTTTAATGTACCGCAGAATCTACTTCACTGCCTCCCAATGACCCTGTCCCGGATCATGCATATACCTACTGACCATAGAGACAGTTTGTGACAGATCTGGTCTTGTACACACCATAGCATGCATAAGACTACCAACTGCGCTAGCATATGAGACGTGAGTCATGTACTCACGTTCTTCAACAGTCTTTGGAGACATAGTAGCAGATAACTTGAAATGAGAAGCAGTGGTGTACTTACAGATTTCGTATCCTTATCAATGTTGAACCTCTGAAGTACCTTTTGCAAATACCCCTTCTGTGTCAAGCTCACCCTGCCACTCCTTCGGTCTCGTGTGATTTCTCCAGGCCTAGCACCTTCTTTACTTCACAAAGATCCTTCATCTCAAACTCAGAAGATAAGTCCATCTTCAGTGTATCAATTGCAGATCTAGACTTTGAAGTAATAAGCATGTCATCTACATACAATAGTAAATAGATATACTCCCCTATCGGTAGCTTGTTGCAATACACACATGGGTCATAGTGGCTACGTGTGTAACTCTTTCCTTTGATGAAGCTGTCGAATCGCTTGTACCACTATTTAGGAGGCTGTTTTAATCCATACAGCGACTCTTCAGTTTGCACACCATATCATCTTTCCCTGCAGTCTTGAATCCTGTCGGCTGAGACATGTAGATCTCTTCATCCAGATTGCCATGGCGAAAGGCGGTCTTTACATCAAGTTGATCAAGGTCCAACTCGTACTGTGCCACCAAAGCCAATAAGATGTGAATTGACGAATGCTTTACAACAGGAGAAAATACCTCATTGTAGTCAATTCCTTCCCTTTGAGCATAACCTTTTGCTACCAATCTGGCCTTATAGCGCACCATGTTTTCTTTAAGAGATCCCTGCTTCTTTGCATACACCCACTTACAGCCTATCGCATTCTTCCCTTTGGGCAACCTAGTGGGTTCCCAAGTGTCGTTCTTGTAAAGAGACTTCATCTCTTCTTCCATGGCTGCTTTCCACATCTTTGACTCTGAACTGATTTCAGCTTCTCTGAAGGTGGATGGGATAGCCTCCTCAACGACCGGAAGTGCATACGCCACGACCATATCTGTAGTGAGCCAACCTGTTTTCCGTGTGTTTCTCCTTGGTCTTCTAACTGCAGTAGAGTCAGGAACATCACCCATGATCTGTTCTTGACCCTCTTCATCATCAGCATCTACCTCATCATCTGCTTGATCATTACCTTGTGTCACCCTAGATATGATCCTCACCGATGCTGAACTTTCTAGAGATAGTGAATTAGCATCATTCTCTACCTGCTGCGATACATCTTTGGTCTTGCTAGTCTCCACCTGCTGAGAGACCTTAGGCTTCAACATAGAAGCCTCATCAAATGTGACATCCCTGCTGAGAAGAAACTTCCTGTCCGTTGGATCCCAGATCTTGAATCCTTTGATTCTCTTCTTAAAAACGACGAACAAGCCCTTTTTTGCTCTTGGGTTTAACTTATCATCTTTAACATGATAATTGGCTGGACAACCAAACACCCTTAGCAAATCATAATCAGCAGCTGTTTTTCCCGACCAAACCTCGAGAGGAGTTTTTCCTTCTATCGCAGACGAAGGCAACCTGTTAACAAGATAGCATGCGTATGCCAAAGCCTCAGCCCAGAAGTTCTTCGATAAACTGGCATTGAACAACATACAACAGACCTTCTCTAGCAAAGTCCTGTTCATCCTTTCTGCTACCCCGTTCTGTTGCGGTGTTTCCCTCACTGTGAAGTATCTCTCTATGCTCTCATCAAGACATAGCTGAAGGAAAGGATCAGACTTATATTCTCCTCTATTATCTGAACGGAGGACCTTGATTTTCCTTCCCGTACTTCTCTCCAAATTCTTCTTTCACTTCACAAACACTTTTAGGACTTCCCCTTTGTGTCTCATGGTATATACCCAACAACGCCTAAAATAATCATCAATAAATGACACAAAGTAATTGTTACCTCTAATTGATGCAGTCTTGGTAGGTCCCCAAACGTCAGTGTGAACATAATCTAGAATCCCCTTGATGCAATGTGTTGCTGTGCCGAACTTCACCTTGGTCTTCTTTCCGATGATACAATGTTCACAAAATTCCAACTTGCAGGTTCCGGCACCTTTCAGTACTCCTTATCTTGCAAGAGTTTGCAAAGACTTTTCTCCTGCGTGTCCCAGCCTTATATGCCATAGCCTGGTTGAGTCTTCATCTGAATCAGTAGAAGCCGCCACTTGCCCTGTCACAGTACTACCCTTCAAGTAGTAAAGATTGTTCCGACGAACAGCCTTCAATACAACCATCGAGCTTTGGTCATCTTAAGGACTCCTTCCTATATTGACACCACAAGACCCAATGTCTCCAAAGCTCCAACAGAGATAAGATTTCTCTTCAGTTGAGGTACATACCTCACTTCCTTCAGTTCTCTTATCATCCCATCAAACATCTTGATCTGTATTGTTCCTACACCTTCCATGATACATGGATGATCATCGCACATAACGACTGAACATCCTTCCAGCTTCTCAAAGCTAGAAAACCAATCCCTATTCGGGCACACATGGTATGTAGCACCAGTATCCAAAATCCACTTAGTATCACCTGAGTAGCCAACGATGGGAGTAGTGACTGAGAATGAAAAAATCGACGAGTCCGAGTCTGATCCACCTACCTTTGAGGTACTGCTTTGAGTACTGACCACCTTTGCAAGATTTGCCTCAGTCTTAGACTCCTTCTTCTTCCCTTTGGCCTTTGGACAGTCAACTTTCCAGTGCCCTAATTCTCTACAGAAGGTACACTGGTTCTTCTTCAGATCTCGATAACCTGGCCTGGACTTCGATCTCCCTCGATCATCTTTGCCCTTCCTATATGAACCCCTGCCTCTTACTGCTAGCGCCTCTTCTGATGAGCTTGCCTGAGAAGACTGCCTTCCTTTCTCCTCGTCTCATAATTAGCTAAAGCAGACGACACTTCATGATAGTCAAGGGACTGTCTACCATTTATGGAGGTTAAGGTAAAAGTCTCATACTCCTCTGTAGGAAGAGAGTTTAAGAGAATTACCGCTTTATCTTCTTCATCTACCTTGACATCCACATTGACCAAATCCGTAAGAAGCTTCGTGTAGCGATTCAGATGTTCATTCACGGAGCATCCTTTCTTCATCTGAAACCCGTACAGCTTGCTTTTCAGCTGTAATCTAGATTCAATACTCTTGGTCAGATACTTTCTTTCAAGGATCTCCCACAGCTGCCTCGCAGATGTTTCGTGTAACATAAGGTATTTGATGTCTTGTGTTAGACGTCTTGTGTTAGACACGATCTGATTAAGCCACACGCTGATCGGTTCATCTTCTCCCAATCTTCTTCAGTGGTTGTGCTTCTATTCTTCTCCAGACGTAGAGTATCTTCGAGGTTAGATGCATTCAGGGCATCCATCACCTCGCACCTCCACATGCCAAAATTGTTAGTGCCATTGAATTTCACCACGTCAATCCTCGAATGGGGATTCATGGTTCTCACAGATGTACTTTCTTCTGCCATCTCTTTGACTAGATCCTTTATGTAATGCAGAAAATCAAAGGAGTTAGATAAACAACTTTGATAAAGATCAGATCTTTACCTCCTCACGAAACCCTAGATGAGTTTCTGAATAGATCTACTCCTCCAATGATTCCTTGAGCACTTCATGCGCTGTTCTGAGATCGACACACGATCCTACGAACAGTCCCAACGCTGATCTGAGATAGACACACGTTCTCTACCAAATCAGCAATAGATGCCCTTCGAATCGCCAGATGATCCCATGACGAACCTGGGATACTCTGATACCACTTGTTGCGCACAGAAACAACAACCACGTAGAGGAAACCTGAAGCCCTAGATGCAATATAGAAGTATCACCAACATCAAATAACAATTAAGCAATGAGAAGAACACAAACACTAGATTTAACGAGGTTTGGCCAATTTCGCCTACGTCCTCGGGGTAAGGAAGAGAGATTTCTATTGATTTGATAATCAATACAAGTATTACAAGCATTACTTATGAAGAGAGCTCTACCTCTCTCATATACCCCAAGGAAAAAACCCTAGGAATCAGTTTCCAATTTGGACTGATTTCCAATTCAGCACTTTCTGAAAACAGCCCGAATCTGACTGTCGGTCGACCGACCCAAGCACCGGTCGATCGTGCCGGTCGACAGTGCCTAACCGAGAGTTAGGCAAAGTCAGTCGGTCGACCGGGCGGTCGACCGCTCTCTTTCTGCGGTCGACCGGCGGTCGACCGCTACAGCCCTGTGCACGTTGGTGCACAACTGTCGACGGGCCGGTCGACCGTGCTGTTGCTGCTGCTGCTTCCCTGCTGCTGCTGCTGAATTGACTCCTTGTCATCGTCGACTTCCTCAACTTCCTCTCTCTTCCTACACTTGCATGCTCTTCCCCAATTGACAAAGGTTACCCCCGTCCTTCTTTATATCATATCCATAGGAAATTCCTGCGGAGCATGTCGATGCACTTAATTACATTTAGGGAGTTCAAAGATTGACATAGTGTACGTTGGATAGAAAATAACACAGAATTCACTAGGGTAACCTTTCTATCCGGGGAGAGGCACTCCCTTCCAACCTTCTAACCTTCCAACCACTTTGTCTACTGGGGAAACCAGTCTGATTTCTTGAGCTTAGCTGGGGACTTTGGTAATCCCAGATATTTGAATGGAAAATCTTTTGTCTTACAATTCAAGCAGGCTGTGAAAAAATCCAATCGTTCTTGCAGATAGACAATGGTAGGAAAGTACTCTTGTCAAAATTAATCCTAAATTCCGACCATGCTTCAAAGCAGTACAAGAGACACTTCAGTGTGATTACCTCGTCGATATCGTTAGCTTCAAACATGAGCATATCATCCGCATATTGAAGAATGGAGATGCCTCTCCCATCTCCAGCTGCACACACAACCCTCAAAAAATTGCTATGCTTTACCCTCTTGACCATTTCGGTAAGGACGTTTGCCACGATCATAAGTGGAGAAAGTGGGATCTTTGAAGGACTTGGGGTACCATCCCAATAGACCAATAGAATAGCCTTCTAGGTGGAGTTGCCCGAATTCTTATATGCCCAAGACCATGTCTAGCTGATGTGAGACTATTTGTTCTGAGACTATTTGTTCGACCCAAATCCCAACAATCCCCCTCTAACAAAGAGTCTCAAATGCTCTATCAAGATACAATTTCAAATGTTCTATCGAGATACAATTCCTTCACTGCGTGGGGGTAGACACGCCTTACATGAAGCACAAGCTTTACAGTTGAAGCACAAGCTTTATAGGGGCTACTGTGCCTTTTTGCGCCATTGAGGGTGATCAGGCTCATTGCGCCTTTTGCGCCATTGAGGGATCGACATCATCTAACATACCCCACACACACGACTAGATTCGGGGCATGGATCTGATACCACTTGTAGGACTTGCAGTACCATCTCAAAATACTAGCATTCTAGGTGGAGTTGCTCAAATCCTTATATACCCAAGACCATCCCCATGTCTAACCGATGTGGGACTATTTGTGAAGAACTTGGGGGCATCATCTCAAAGATGCTCATTGCAAAAGAGTACCATTGTCAAATTTTTCGAGAGCCCAACAAGTTACATCTCCATGTCTACCCGATGTGGGACTATTTGTGAAGGACTTGGGGGTACCATCCCAAAGACGCCTATTACAAAGGAGCACCACTGTCAAATTTCTCGGGAGCCCAACAAGTTTTACTAGGGCCTATTGCGTCTTTTTGCGCCATTGAGGTGATCAGTCCCATTGCGCCTTTGCGCCATTAGGGGATCTACATGGTCGAACATCACCCACACACACGACTAAGTTCGAGGCATGGCTCTGATACCAATTGAAGAACTTGGGGCACCATTACAAATACTAACCTTCTAGGTGGAGTTGCCCAAATTCTTACATACCCAAGACTCTCCCCATGTCTAGCTTAAATCCCAATAATTTGTTCGACTCAAATCCCAACAATCTCCTCGTCTACATTGAATAACTTTCTTCGGCTCCTCATTGAACAGTAGAAAAGATTGTCCAGTCCAAATGCATAATTCTGTCCATCTCTGGCCGAACCCTTTACTTTTGGTAGCCTTAAAAACACAATCCCAGTTAACACAGTCATATGTCTTATCAAAATCTAATCTGAGAAAGTAGGCTGCTTATATTTTTTTCTTTTACAATGGAAAGGATCTCCTGTGTCGTAGCAATACAATCGCGATTGGATCTTCCTTTGCTCGGGATGGGCGACTGATCTATAACTTTGCCCAGTCTATTGGCCAGAACCTTAGTTATGATTTTAACGGAGCAGTTTAGGAGACTAATATTGAGCCTAAAATCACCTACCCTGTCCAGTAGGGGTGGCAATTGGGTCGGGTCGGGTCTAATTGGGTCGGGTCTTAAATGGGTCGACCCATAATCGGGTCGGGTCGACCCGACCCATTTATTTATATGGGTCAAAAATCCAAACCCAAACCCGACCCAGTATTATGTGGGTCGACCCGACCCGACCCATTTGACCCATTTAACTAAATGGGTCAGCCGGGTCGGGTCGACCCGTTAGCGGTAAATGTTTTGTAGGAACCTTGTTCTTGCATTCTATAAGTAGATGACAGTGGCATAATGTTGGTTTCAATAAGTTAAAAATCATAAAATCATGTATATCAAATGCAATGCTTCTTATTCTCTGAAATAAGGTGAAAGTATTAGTGGGATTGAGACAAACTCAGGGATTATTTATGCAATATAATTTTGTTTATTTATGAGAATGTAGTTAAAATTAAGGGGCTTTAGGTTTTTCATAGAAGATTGTGCAATGTGTATGGTGTATTGGATTTTGATGAAGAAAGGATGGAGAGCTAAATTATGAAGTCCCTGAGCGGAAATGATAAATGATTCCCAAAAAAAAATCTCTGGATTAAAAATATAAAAAGGTAAATGGGTCTTAGCGGGTCTTAGCGGGTTTGGTGGGTTTGGGTCGACCCGACCCATTTATTAATCGGGTCTGGTGGGTCGACCCGATTACGACCCAAACCCGTATAGCTCAAACCCATACCCACTTACTCTGGGTCGGGTTGGGTCGGGTCTGGCGGGTCGGGTCTGAATTGCCCCCCTACTATCCAGGCTAGTCTTCCCTCTTTGCTTGTGTGGTTGAGTTTCTGTTGAAAGGAATTTGGGGGCTGCAGACACGTATCTAAGCAATCAATTTTTCTTTTTAATGTTTCACAACAATCAATTGCTTCTGTCGCATCAGACCCTCTTGAGAGCATCTACAGTTCTTAGAATCACTCCAACTCGAATTCTAAGTCAACCTCCAAAGCTCCGCCACCCAAGGCTATCCCGTAGCGAGTCCCTTCAGAGTCATCAGCAGTTCAAACTCTCCGACTTCACCCGAAAGCCCTGCGTAACAACCGCCGAGATCTCTGCCTGCAATCATGCCACATCTTCTCTCCCACGTTGAGGACGTGTAATGGCCATGCCCTTAAGGTGGATAGTTACACAATTCTCTGCATGCAATCTCAACCATCACGCCAGTAATCACGACCGTTACAATGAATTCGTACAAGAAGATCGTGCAGCTACGCAAATCTCGAATGCCCCATCCACCTCAGGGCCTACAGTTAAGTACAAATGGACTTTTTTCTCTAAGAGGAGGGGCTCCGAGCGACTAAGACCTTAAACTTTCCATTAGATCCAAACTCAAAGAAGCATCAATACATACATGTAATTCCTGTAAACCGGCGAATTGTAGTAAATTTTTCTCCTCCTTTTTATGGTTTTTTTCAATTTGGGCTTCCACGTAAAAATATCGTGTCTCCGCCTGTTTTCTATGTTGTGTTTATTATTTTGCACTCACACGCTAAATCCATACTCTCGCTTATGGTGTGAATCGACCATCACCACCATATGGGTATTAAATATTAGTAGTACATAATCATTTAATTAAGCCCTACATTTTCAATGGGGTGGTCTTGGTGGAAATTCTATGCGGACAGAGAGGACAAAGAAATTCCAAGAAAGGAATACAGGATGAAACTTCTTCAGTAGAACAAAATTTGTGGTTATGTAATGGTGTATTTAATATATATGAAATATGTTTGACTGATATTTGTCATGTTGGGATATATTGCCTTGTATTAAGGTGGTAAGTCACTAATTGTCAATTAATTAAGAGTTCAAGTGAAGAGAGAGCACAACTTCAGAATAATAATATTAATAAAAATAATTCTTGTACTCTTTTAAGAAATCTTCAACAGAAAAGAAAATTCTGTAATTTCTCTTCTCCAGATAAATATAACTCTTTTCTGCTTCTTTGAGGCGTAGGCAAATTGCTACATAACATAAATTCTAGTGTTCGAAGCCTGTTTTCTTTTCTCGAGGGCCAACAAAAGGGTTTGTTGCTTTCCATGGATTGATCCTAAAATTGGTATCAAACGCCTCACTTCAAAAGAGCTACAAAAAAGAGAGTATATAAGATTATAGAAAGAGCCTCAAATTGAACAAGTAGAGGCTATTTCATTCTCAAACAGTGGAGAAATTTAAAGGAAGAAGGGAAAAACTGTGGCTGAACATGAACAATATTATTTAGTCGATTTCAAGATGTATTTTCTGGTTTTTTCCCCCTTTCTTTTAATTTTTAAACTCGTCTCCATATGAATGATTTATGACTCTGTCCTTGGTCATAATCTTTCGTTAGTTAATTGTTAGCACAATCCATTTCAGGTGGCTGCCACTTCTCAAATACAACTATATGGTCGTGTTGTATGTCACAGTTTGAGGCTGTATAAATTTAGAGTTGAATTGTGGTTCTAGCTCATCATCAATGTGAAACCTCTTTTAACTTTCAATTCCCTATACAATTTAAGACATTGGTATTAATCAATTTATATTGAGCTCAAGTGCCATCGATATTGCCATAAAAAAGTTTTTTTTTTTTTTCCCCTCTAATAATTGATCAATGTGTGATGAAGAAAACTATGATCACTTTCTCAGGTGATAATTGGATCACTTGAAGCGGCTTCATTATAATAATAAAATTATCCCACTTGGAAAAGAAAACAACAATGCCGAGATCCCTGTTGTGCTTTTGTATCCCAGTGGGATTAGGGCCTGCATGTCTTTGCTTTTTGTGAATTAAAAATAAAGTCAACACATGGCTTCATCCTTTGATCTTTGATTATTGAGTAGTAACATAGCAATTTACAGCTGGCCAATTATTTCTTTAAACTCTTTTGTACGTTCATTTGTAGTTGCCAGCATAATCTCAGAGTCTAGATATCTAAACAGAGAGAAAGTTGTGTGTGTGTGTGTTGAGAAATTAAGTAGTGCACACCTTATCAGGATCTCAGTCCCCTTCTGCCTGTTGCCTTTCTATATTCTGTAGGTAACACGGAATGATGATGGAGCACGCGGGCACAAGGGAAGAATTCTCATGTTCAACACAAGCAGTGATGTAGGAAGGAAGAGCAAGAAATTCAGGCTCAACAAGGGATCAGATGTAAGTCTCGGTCGACCATCCGGTCGATCGAAAAAGATAGATGAATACAGCGACCGACCACCTGTCAACTGCTTGACGATAGAGGACGAGCAGAGAAAGGCACAGGATGTCGGTCAACCGCCTAGTCGACCGACCAGAAACTTAGGACTCTTTTGTAAGCGTATAAAAGGCCATTGTATCTTTTGTTTTTGGTGTTAACTTTTGATCAATAAAATTTTAGTTTGTCTCCTCAATTGCTCGTAGATTCGAGTTGCTATCCTTTACTTGTGGATTCGAGTAAATTGCTCGTAGATTCAAGTGTGTTTTCTACCTGAATATCCTTTCAGGGTTCGTTGGCGTTAGAACAATATCTAGCCGGCGTCGTTCGCTTCCGCTCCCGTTAAGCCGCCAATAAACAAGTTTGATTAACATATTTTATTGAAATATGGAGTTTTAATCACATTTTAACATAATATTGTACTAACAGTGTAATAATGGTAATCAATATAAATAGGCCCTTACCCAGCTTATACGAATAAGTAGGTTAGCAACAGAATTATTATTATTTATTATTATTTTATATGTTCAAGTTTTAGTTGGATGTTTCGTGAGCTTAATTGTTAATTATCTTTTTGAGGACTTTTTGTTGTTGCTCTTAGATTGAGTCAGTATTTACTTCTTGAAGAAGTTTGCATTGTCCCTCTCTTTTGAGTAATAAAATGCAGGCTAGGGATCCCCATCCTTTTCCTCATAAATTATTAGTTTATATGTTTCTTAAATTTAAGTTCAATATCCTCAAGACTTATAGTATATCTCCTCTTTTATTAACTATTTATTCGGACATTAGACCGCATTGAAAATGACCCCACTTTTTTGTTGTATCGTATCTTAATTACAATGTTCAAATAAGTCGTAGCCATTTACTTTAAGTTAGTCAATTTCTAACCATCTTCCAGAAATTCACTTAAAAAATTCAAATAAAATGACACACGCTACTGAATGCACTGATAAATATTAAAAGTTTCAGATTTCAGTTTAATAAATCGCAATCATACAATATTGTAGAGACAAGAGGCAATAGACACCAACCAAGCATCTAACGTTTAGTCATGAACAAGTAAAACCTGATATAAGTATTAGCGATACATTATCAGAAATCGAAATCGTGCAATATATAACAAGTTTTGAAGTAATTTGGTAAAAGAACGCATAAATGGCATCCCACTGCCAGCCACCATTGACCACACTTGCTAGTTGCTATACAAACAAATCCTACATTCTCCTTTCCCAAACCCCACCTTCACTCGCTCACAAATGGCTTCCAAATCTAAGTTCTCCCATTCCCCCTTCCCCCTCATCCTCCTCCTCCTCCTCCTCCTCCTCTCAACCTCCCTTTCCTTCTCCTCGGCCCATCTCGGCCGCGAAAAGAAAACTCACCTCCACTTCTACTTCCACGAGATCTTCACCGGCCCGAACACAACAGCCGTAACCGTAGCCAGCCTGAACAACACCATCTCTAGTTTCGGAGACGTTTCGGTGATCGATGACCATCTCAGAGAGGGCCCAGAGCCGACATCGAAGCTCATCGGCCACGCTCAGGGAATCACGGTCCAAGCGTCCCAAGGCGCGCCCGCCTTCCTCTTCACGACGAACTTCGTGTTCACTGATGGCAAGTACAACGGGAGCACGCTGGCTGTGTTTGGGAGGGCAACATTCTCTGCGACGAGAGACTACACTGTGATCGGAGGCAGTGGGAGGTTCAGGCTCGCTAGGGGCTACGCTCATGGGGACGCTGTGAATTCCCCGGCTGGTACTATCGTTATAAAGTTCCATGTAACTGTCATGCATTAATGAGATGTGAAATGTGTTGAACCATTTACAATAATCTGTTTTGGTGTTTGTTGTACTGATGATATGTGGAATGTATCAAGCATTTTCTTTCTGCTCTTTCATTCTTTATTTCTATTATTGTTGAATTGTTATTTAGGAATTCATTTTCCCAGTTCTCATATCTCAAGGCATTTTATCTTCTGATGAAGTTAATTAGAATTCATTTCCCAAGAAACTTCACATCTTCCAACGAGCCAAATCCAAGGAGAAACTGTCCATGAATCTTCGATTTAGCTTTGACCTCGTATCTTGGGAGGGACGTATTGAACATAATGAGCTAATTATGTTTTTTTTTTTTTTTTTTGAATGTAAGTCAAAGCAAGTCTGCCGGTGTTTCATTACTATGTCTTTAATGAAATAATCCCCAAAATTGGAGGGAATAATGATGTAAAATTATAAAATTTGTCCACCGAAAACTCCAACAAGGGCTACCTTAGTTTCAGACGTCCGAACGATGCATCCGCTTTTCATTCAGGCGCCTACACGACCTAAATAACGATGTTGAGTTCAGCGCAGCCCGATCTGTCAAAAACTCTAAAGCAGAACGTACACCTCGCTCCATCCTCTTATAACCTTCCCTCTTCTAAAAACTAGCTCCTCCGTCTTCATCCTCGTAAGAATCATTTTTTTTCTTCTCGGGCTTCTGTACCTGCGACCCGCTAGGGGGGACATGCCCAAAAAAGTTAGTAAACTCATATGGGAAACTGTTCTGAATCCCCTCGCCCAAAATGTTCAAAATAAAATCCTCACTGATAATATGATCATGTGCCTGCAAATTACCCCCACTCATCAGAGCTTCTGCGGGACAAGGTGGGCTCCCATTCGGTATCCTCTTTTCCATTATAGGGCTCTTACCCTTGTGAGGCCCATTTAAAAAATCCTCCTTTAAGCGTAGGGCCTTTACCCCTGTAGCTAAACCCATTTAAAATAATTACTCTTTTTATTCCTTTGGTATGTGCCCTCCCATCTAGCCGGCCCAACCACCATCTCAGGCTTTCCACTGTACGGCGCAAATGGCCCACAGTTAAGTCCAACCCGTCCAGAACTAAGCTCAGGTGGTCCACAACTCAACCCAGATTGCCCACAAATGCCAGGCGCCCAGTGCCCTCCTTCTTTGAAATCAAAACACCAATCAGGTCTTGGTCCACTTTGGATCCAATACCCGCTCCCATAGAAGAGTCCAAACCCGTTACCAAAAATGAATTTGAAATCGAATTTCTTCGATCTCTCCTCTGACAGAGCCACCCTAGCTTTCTGCCGCGCCGCTCTCGGCGTTGTTGCCTGTCAGAGTCGCCACAATTGTCACCTTTGAATTTGAAATTCAAACAAAATTTCCTCCCGCCAACAAACCTCAACCGGTCCTCGCTCGTGATCTCCTCCACTGAATCCCGATTGTACTGTTGCTTATCGGAGACGCCCCCAGTTAGTATCTTCACTGACAACAACCCTCGATCGCTGCTCGCTTAAGAAGATGAGTCGTCAGTGACAAGCCCATTCCGAGCATGGCGAGAGAGGCAGGCTCCGACGCTTCCCCTCCTCTTCGGCGTCCTCCGCCGCTCTTCCCCTGCTCATGGCAAAGGATGCGTGGAATCCTCTGCTCGTTTCAGAGGAAGCATGGATTTCTCTGTACGTGGCAGTGAATACACCACCTTCCTCCTCTAGCGTCTTTGCAGCCAGGAATCCAAACCCTACCTCTCCCCTCATGTAACGCCCCGATCCCGCAGGTACGGGGACGTTATGGCAACGTACATACGCGAGGTGAAAGCACCCTCACGCGTACGTTAAGCCTCAGTACAGGACATAACTTCCATATACACAAGGGTTCCAGTAGGAAATAAGTACAAGAATACCTGCAGAAAGGGGTTAGTGATCATAACAGATATAAAAAAACATGAACAAATAAGATAACAGCAATAAAACATAAAGATACCTATGAAGGGTCTCGATGAGAAGTCTCCTATGGAAACCCAATGGACTATCTGACCAAACGATAACCCGGATCTCCAACCTGGGCACGCAAACCCAGGGTCGTCAGAAAGCGACCTAGTGAGTGGTAAAATGAAGGAGGTAGTAATATATACAATAGTAATATAGCACGATACTAATATATAATACATGATGTTGTCTAGTGATACCATATAATAAGTATATCATAAGCAGTAGAAATATAAAATCATGTCAGTCTTTTAATACCATCACTACCTAGCCGGTTATCATCAGGTCATGTCTCTAATCGTATCCAGATTATAGCATAAATAATGGTGTCTAGTGGTGACGTCATAGAAATGAACATGCTAGTGGAGACGTGATAGAAGTGAACATGCAGATAGGCATATGCAATATAAACATAATACGGTGTTGTACATAGACATATATGCAACGAATATATGCAATGATATGTGAAAACAGAATATATGCAATGACGAGTATACATATACATGAGTAGTATGCCACCACAGAAAGTGTAACATGTACCGGGTAGAGTAACAAAGTATACAGGTAACATGATATCGGATAAAGTATCATGAACAGTAACTAGTACAACTAAACATGTCTCAGGCAAGTCATGTCATTTATACAATAGTAGCAATCAGTACCACCTGGTATTTTAATCAATCTCTTCCAGTGTCCCATACCACTGGCAGTTCATACTGGAGCCCGCACTCCAGTCGAACCCATCCGGACATGGCCTACGGGTACCATTATCCAAACGAGAGAGTGACCAAATAATAAGTGTTCCCGACGTCACTATTGTGTATACTGTTATATTATGTTATTTGGAAACCTGTGGTCGAAGAGCTCTTATCGGGTGGGTGTATCCCGTGCATACCCGGGACAACGGCCTTACCAGATCCCTGGCTGCTGAGACCAGGGCCAGCCCGCTAGGGCTGTAACATGTAACGGGAATCTCAATGAGCTAAAACAATAACGGGAGCTCATGAGTAACAGATGGTAGCCAGCACTACCCCGTCCCCTGCAGTGGGACAAACAATATAGATCCAGCACATCCACCCGATATGACCTAATCAATCGTCAAGTCTCCCCATCCCCAAGTTATCTTTATGATCTGATATGTCAAGTATACAATGTAACAAGAACAATTACAGTACATGATACGGGTAATATGATAACATGACTTGAGCTCTGTTGATAGCATAGAACAATATAACGGGAAACGGGAACAATATAACGGGAAACGGGAACAATAGATGTGGGATTTCACATATCGCATATCAACAGCTCTCATGTCCAGTAACGGGATCATATAACATGAATACGGTAACAGGAAACAATAATACATGTAATATGCACGGTGATCAATATGGCAAGAAGATAGAAACCACATGCATGTACACTTGTGCGGTGATCAATATGGCAAGAAGATAGAAACCACATGCATGTACACTTATGCGTTGAGCATATGTAACAATGCTGTCTGTGTAACGAGTATCCGCGAAGTGGTGCAGGTATATATATCGTGGGACATGAATACTAAATAAGAGTGTGACGTGTCATAGTATCGGTGCAACATGTACATGTAATATCAATGGTCAGTGTCTAATATCATGTACAGTGAACTACAGTATCCGTGTAATGATGATAACAATAATATGACATGCGGTACTTATCCTTGTACTAGTGGAACATAGTTGTGTAGCCATAATCCGTGTAACATGCACGGTATCTAGCATGTATGTCTAGTGACCGTGTAGTGTCATATCGTAACTGTGGATCAGTATACATGTAACGTCACCGTGATACAAGACATGTCATAATCGTGTCCAAGAATATGGTGAAATAGTGGCCCGGGTATCAGTGGTACATGAACATGACCTAAAGAGACATCCAATGTCACACTCAACGTCTTTTAGTTCTCAGGCTTATTCTAAGTGTAATGTTTATTACAGTGTTTTAATATTGTTTACAATTCAGTAAATATGAACGACGGGGATAATCATGTTTTATTTCAATAAAGCAACCAAGTTCACTCTGTTGGATCAAAAGACAATTTATAAAATAAAATCACTCACAAACTAGCCATGAGAAGGTAGCTCTCTTTCCCACGATCGCAACGGATCCAGAATCGTCCAAATCAGAGTCCGGATGCTCCCGATATCGCCCGAATACTAAATCATAACAAAAGGGTAAATACGTAAATAACAATATTGCAAACGCAAATATTGAAATGTAATAGGGGTTTTATGCAAATTACCTGTAATGGATTTGGATGCGGGTTTGGGCTCATAACGGGTCGGGTCCAGATCCACAACCCATACCCAATTAACTGAAGTTAACGGGTAATGGGTTAACGGGTTGAGGGGGGACTTATAGTGTTTACCCTTTAACCCAATTGGGGGTTTATTGGGTTTGGGTTTTCCCAAACCCAATAAGGGAACAACATCAGCAGCAGCAGCAGCAGCTGCTGCTCCCTGCTCCTGCGCTGCCGGCCGGCCTGCCGGCAGCGGTCCTGGCCGCCGGCGGCGGCTCAGCCGAGCAGGACAGAGAGAGAGAGAGAGAGTGAGAGGAGGGGAAGAGAAAAACAGAGAGGGGGAAAGAAACAGAGAAAGAAAAGAAAAGAAAAGAGGAAGAAGAAGAAAGAAAAGAGGAGGAGAGGGGGTGACGCGGCCGGGCAGGGCGCGGCGGCGGCGGCGACGGCAGCCGGGCTGGGGCGCGGCCGCGCCTGGCCGGGAACACGGCCACCAAGGCCGGCGGCCGTCTGGCCTCCCCGTCTGTGATAGAGAGGGTGAGGGAGATAGTGAGAGAGATAGAGAGAGTTAGAGAGAGAGAGGAGGTATTGAGAGAGAGAGTTTTTGAGAGAGGAAGAGAAAGAAAGAGAGAGGGAGGTTTTATAGGGGAGAGAGAGGCGGTGGAGCTGGGCAAAGGCGGTGGGGGAACTCGCTGGAAGAAGGAAGAAGAAAAGAAAAGAAAAGAAAAGAAAAGAAAGATTAAAAATTAATATTTTATTATTATTAAATCGGCCCGATATTTGACCAGTTCCGAACAGCGCCCAAAAATTACAGAAAATAGAGAATATTACGCTGAAACGTAATATGAAAACGGTTTAAAGAAATTCTGTCCAGTTTACAAATTAAAAATCCCGGAAGCTGTCGCCGGTACCGGGCGACACCAGTTTGGCCAGATTTTCGATAAATTCAGAAAAATCCCCAAAAATACCCCAACGTAGATAACACGATTCTAAGATATCTGGTGAAAGCAGATTCTTAAAATTCTACTCTGTTTGTGAAAGAAAAATCGGAAAGCTACTTATCAGTATCGGTCGACACCGACTACGACGATTTTCCAAAATAATCCAGAAAATCCTGAAAAATCTAAAATATTAGAAATTGATTTTTAAAACTGAAAGCAGCTCAATCGGACTACCACGGAGGTCAAATCAACATTATACGTCGTATCGCGTACTGATACGGGGATACGTATATCAGGGATCAGGGGATTACATTTCTTCCCACCTTACAAAAAATTTCGTCCTCGAAATTTCAAAGCAGGTGTGTGAACAATATTTCCAACCCCAAAGCCTAAATGTTACGGGTCCACGACACTTTCGCTGCGCACTCTGCTATCTATAAGGAACTCGGTATGGAGAAGTATGGTAGTGAACTAGTCCGAGCGGATGAGAAGCAAGACGATGCAAGGAAAGCGAGAAGAAAATCGGATGTTCTGGTTGACAACTAGAAGGAAGGAAGGAATACAAACGAGTCAAGGAATGAAGTGTCAGGGTCATGGTATTCTTGTACTCGTTGCTGGAATCCCCAAATTCAGATACAGATTAGTTAATCTGATTGTACTGTTGGTAAGAGCCCAAGGATTAACCCAGGTGGTTATCCACACCAGGTGTGAACCTAGGCTCTGATACACTCTGTAACGCCCCGATCCCGCAGGTACGGGGACGTTATGGCAACGTACATACGCGTGAGGGTGTTTTCACCTCGCGTATGTACGTTGCCATAACGTCCCCGTACCTGCGGGATCGGGACGTTACACCTCACCTCTCTCAAAACATGAAACTTAAAAGAATTAACAGATCCCGTCGATCCTCCGCTTGAATCAGCCGCAGAGGACCACACCAACAATCCACCCCCGCCTTCTCTTCCGATCTCCTCTGGCTGAGCCGATGTGCCCCTCCTGACCATGTCAGCAAAAGAAGCTTTCCAGCCATCACCTGCCGCAGTCGACTCCATCTGAAATTGGAGCGCAAGGCGTCTCCCTTCAATCCGAATCATCTTCTTCTTTAGAGTGACCCTCACCTCCAAGTCATTGAGGCCCCCTACGTCACCGTTGCTTCTAAAATCATCCTGGCCTCTGACGAACCCACCCACTGCGCCAGCCTGCTCGAAGCCCTCATTGACCCCTTCCTTGCTCTTCATCGACCTTGTAACAGGCTTTGTGTCCCAAAACGGATTAGCCTAGCTATGTGACCTCGCTGCTGGCAAGCGAAACAAACAATGCCAGTGGAGCAGGATCTCCTTCACTGGTTGGTGATTTTTTTCATATCTAATTTCGTATAATGAGCTAGATATGCTTGGTATCTGGAGTATCGTGGATATGGATTAGATATGATATTTATCTGTCTTCCGATCATGAATATAGATACAAATATGGATATTGTTCAGTTAAAAAAAATCTCATTTGATCTATATCCACAACTAACGGAAAGATCAAATCGAATCAGATATGTAAGGCTTCGTCTGGCGAGTAAGGAGGAAGGATTAAGATGATGGGTTAAGTTAGAAAGCCCGTTTTAAAATAAGAGATAAATGCCTGAGCAAATAAAGCCTGTAAGTGGGTACTTATTCAAAAAACAAATAAAAATAATAAAATTCTAAGATGCAAAGCTCGACTTGCAGCACAAGATTTTCTGTAGAGACCTGGAAATGATTATGGAAACGTGCTCTCCTGTAATGGATGCTACTACTCTTCGTTATTTGATCACTTTGATAGTCTCAAGAGAACTAAGCACGTGTCTTATGGATGTAGTAACGATATATTTATATGGATCATTAGATAATGAGATATATATGAAGATTCTTGAAGGATTCAAGGTTCCTGAATTACATAGTTCAAAGTCCCATATTCTATACTCAATTAAGCTACAACGATCTTTGTATGGATTAAAATATTCAGAGCACATGTGATAAAATTGTCTTAATGAATATTTATTAAAATAGCGATTTGTGAATAAACTCGTCTGTCCATGTGTATTCATAAGAAAATCAAAAATTAATTTTTCTATAGTCATATTATACGTTGATGATTTGAATCTCATAGGGACTCTTGAAGAGCTCACAAAGACTGCCGCTTATTTGAAATAGCAGTTAGAAATGAAGAATCTTGAAAAAATAAATTTTTGCCTTGGTCTACGAGCACTTTCGAGAAAGAATTTTCCTTCAAAAAAACTTACGCCAAAAAAATCTTAAAGCATTTTTATATTGATAAAGCTTATCCATCAACATCTCTAATGGTTGTATGATAATTTGATGTGAAAAAGATCATTTTCATTCTCCTGAAGAGGGTGAAGAACTTCTTGGTCCTTAAGTACCATATGTTAGTGCAATTAGTGCTTTTACATATCTTTTAAATTGTACACTGCTAGACATTCAGTCAACCTAGACATTACATTTTCAGTCAACCTATTAGTAAGATATAACTCTGCTCAAACTCAGAGGCATTAGAATGGTGTCAAATACATTTTTCTATATTTATGTGGAACATTTGATTTGAATTTATTCTACCCCAAAGAATCAAACACCTTTACTTAAATATGCTGACGTTGGATATCTCTCTAATTCACATAAAGGAAGATCATAAACATGCAATGTCTTCACGTGTAGTGATACTACTATATCATGAAAATCTATAAAACAAACTATGGTTATCACTCCATTCAATCTCTAAGAAATTCTTGCAATTCATGAAGTAAGTTTTGAATGCATATGGTTAATATCTATGATCCAATATATACGAGAATGATGTGGATTATCTTCAACGAAAGATGCTATGACAATGTTGTTTGAAGACAATGCTTTTTGTATTGCACATATATGAGGCTACATCAAAGCTGGCAGGATCAAACACATATTACAGAAATTCTTCTACACAATGAGCTCCTGAAGAGAGGTGATGCTGATATTCAGTAAATATGATCAAGTAATAATATGACAGATTTATTCACAAAAATATTGCCGACATCGACAATGAAGAAACTGGTACATAAAATTAGACTGTGCCGCCTCGATGTTACATGCTTAAGTGAAAGTTTTCTCATCAGAGGAGTATATTTTTCAGGGGGAGAATTTATTTTTGTATTGTACTCTTTTTCTTAGTCATGATTTTTCCCGTTGGGTTTTCCTGGTAAGGTTTTAATGAGGCATACCAAACATTGTGATTAAGAATATTTTACTCTTTTTTCTTCGTTAGTTTTTTCCCACAGGAGCAAGGTTTTAGCGAGACACATTCTTATAAGGAACATCAAAGGTAGTGTTGTAAATAATGATAAGTATGAATGTCCCTACATATCTCCCACGATATAATTCTCACCATTAATCATGTAAACCCCATCTTTTGGTTTTTCTTATGATTAAGAGCTTGTAACTCATATCTTTTCATCTTTTTCTCATGTATGTCTATAAATAGATGTCTAGATGATTGAATAAAATTTAATAAAGAAAGATATCCTCTACACTTACATTATTATTTGTCTCGTTCCTCCAATTTGATAACAATCTCCAAGTTTTCATAGACTTTTTTGATATTTGGATTGATTCAAATGTACATATTTGAATTAAAAAATAGGATTTCAAAAGTCCAATCCAAATTCCAGTGCTAGTAACTAATAATACTAGAATTTGAAATTCAAATCGCAATCCCAAGGAATAAATAACACTAGATTTCAAAAATTCAAATCCCAGTCCCAAGTCAGTATAACACTAAATCTCAAAATCTAAATCTCTGTCCCAAACCAACAGCACCAAACTTTGAAACCTTAGAAATTTTCTGAGTCTAACTCAAGAATCTCGAACCAATAACACCCCTTAAATATTATAACATTCTATTTTAAGTTTAATATTGCTCTATAATGCTCCGTTAAGAATTAGAAATGAATGAAACATCAAGAGTTTAAATGATGAGTAAAAATTGAAGACAATGATGTCATATATAATGAGATAGACTTGTATCCTTTCAAAAGGATTTGATCCCGGATCCTTCCCACTCAAATTCAACCCTCCAACATTCGAATACAAGATCCACTCCGTTGAAGTTGATCTATACTATTTCAAGTATCTATAAACCAAAAATCAAGTGTTTTAAATACTTTTTGCCCATCCATCAAGTAGGGGAAAAACGGACGGCCTAAATAGTGAGTTGGTTAGTTTAACGGTGTAGAACATTTGAAATCTAACAAAAATTAGTTTATAGGGGTTTTTAAATGTTTAGATCATAATGAAATGGTCGGATCGAGAATTTGTATGTCTAAAGACATAGATCTAACCAACTCGCTACTTCGGCCGTCCATTTTGCGTCGCTTGATGGATGGGAAAAAAGTATTTAAAACACTTAATTTTTGGTTTATAGATACTTGAAATAGTATAGATCAACTTCAACGGAGTGGATCTTGTATTCGAATGTTGGAGGGTTGAATTTGAGTGGGAAGGATCCGGGATCAAATCCTTTTGAAAGGATACAAGTCTATCTCCATATATAATATCAACTGCAAGAGATATGTTGACCAGAGGAAGAAGCACCACAAATAAAAAATATCTACCGGAAAACAGAAGCTTAATCCTGTAAGCTACTTTGCAAGTAGCAAGGTCGGTGACCCCAACTTTTGCATTGTTCTTGGTGAGTGAGGAAACCAATTCAAACGTAATAAGGCGAACGAGCCTTGAGCGGCTTTCCTTTCACAAGGCCCTGGAGCCTTTAAACCACTTTAAATTTATACAAGGCCGTGACCAGAACGGGTGAGACAAGTGTCGAACACAAGTGACAAAGAAGAGTTGGAGTGAGACATGGTCACTTAAACGATGCGTGAGGTGCAGAGTGACCCAGTAGGCTCATGGATGGAGGTATAAGAAGAACAACATGAGAAGAAAGAAGAACAAACTAGGATTTTAAAAAATAATGGCTCTGATATCTTGCTACATTAATCAGGGAATTGAATTCTATTATACTTGATGAGGATAATGCTGGTAAATATATAGTTATCAAGTTACATAATATAAAAAAATTCCAGAATAAAGAAAAATTTAGATGAGATAACTTCTAAACCTAATAATATTCCATTCTTAAATCTATTATTATTCCTTAAGATGATATTGTTGGGATTTGGGTCGAACAAATAGTCCCACATCGGCTAGACATGGAGATGGTCTTAGATATATAAGGATTTGGGCAGCTCCACTTAGAAGGATAATTTTCTGGGATGGTGCCCCGAGTATTTCAATTGGTATTAGAGTCATGCCGCGAACTTAGTCGTGTGTGGGTGATGTTTTGATAATGCCGATCCCCAATGGCGCAAAAGGCGTAATGAGTCACTTACAAATGGAGCCCTGAACTAGCCGTTGCTTGTATAGAAAGCGAATTCGAACCAGTAGATAAGATAGATAAACAGAAAGCATAAGAACTAAGCGCGCATAATTCAGTAATTTTTGTTTGTTCTCCTAATTGATTGCAATTAAACTCGGCTCAATCCTTTGAAAAGGATTGAGCCGAATAAAGAATGAACATCCTATACTATGTATTTGCATAGATCTTTCATATGTACGGATTTCTATATACAAGATCTAAATACAAGAAAAAATCGAAGACTAAACAACTTAATACTTTTGTTGTTTATTGTTAGATCCATAGGATTAATTATGGATCCTTGGGCTTGGTGGATCGTTTTCTATCCCGCAGTTTTAGGTCATAGATCAAGCCAAAGGGAGGGCTCCCTATACTATACTCACCCTGTATATTGTCTTTTTCGTTTCATATTGCAATGGAAACTTATTATTTGATTATATAATACGAGATTATACAAGAATGAAGTTTTCATTTCTAGTATAGGAAGAAACAACTATTTTCGATGAGAATTTTTTTTGTACATGACACGAGAGAAACCTGTCTTTATATTTCTAATTGAGAAAAAGATTCTATCATAATATATATATATTGAAGTGATATGCCAGATCCCCCCAAAAGATAATTATTTCTTTCAATACTCACTCGTTATTAGTTAATAATTCCAATGATCGGATCATATGCTTAATTCTGATAGGAAATACAATAGTAAAATGATTATTCATCGAATGACTATTCATCTATAATATTTTCATCAAATAGGAGGACAGGAATGTTGGAGGAGAGAGTACAGTAGTGGAGTTGATGTCATGCCAGGTGCTGTCAAAGATTGTCGAGGAGTCTATGACGAAAGGCAAAGGGACAGCGGGCAGGAAACAGCAGCAGCACACAGCAGAACAGGAGATCGGTCGACCGTCCCGGTCGACCGACGTGCACAGCATGCACAGGAATGGTCGCGGTCGACCGGCCGGTCGACCGCAGGGCTCTGACTGACAAACACCCAACTCTCGGGTTTTTTGGGTCGACCGCCCGGTCGACCGGAAGACATTGACTGACAAAACCCAACTCTCGGGTTTTCTGGGTCGACCGGCCCGGTCGACCGGTATTGGAGAATTGAGAGGTCGGTCGACCGCCCGGTCGACCGACAGACGGGTGCTGGGTAAAAATCTGCTGATCCGTTTTTTGAGGTATTTAAGCCTCATGTTGATTCTAGGGTTTGTAACCTGCGGGAATTGTAGTTGCTCTGAGTACTCTTGCATTCAAAGAGACTTAGAGTTATTGTAATCATCTTCCACAAATAAATCTCTCCATTGATTGCCCCGAGGACGTAGGCACGTTGGCCGAACCTCGTTAAATCGTGTGTTTTGTGATTGTGTGTTCTTCGCTTGTGATTTCTGTGATTTGGGTGTTCTTTGTGGTTGTGGAGATTGTTAGATCCTCTATTGGTTGTTGTCGGTGCGCACAACAAGTGGTATCAAAGCTTCAGGCTACGCTTGGGATTCTGAGGATTCGAAGGGCTCCAGATCTGATCAGGTGGAGATCGTGTGTCGATCTCAGGTCAGAGGTATTGGTGTTCTAGGAGATCGTGTGTCGATCTCAGGAGGACGCAAGGAGGGCTCGTTGAATCTGTGTTTGGAGTAGATCCGGTGAGAAACTCGATCTAGGGTTTCAAGAGGCAGGTAAAAATCCCATTTTTATCTGAGTAGAGATTTATTCCAATTTGGTTATTCTTCCGCATAAATAGAGAATCAAAAGAAGATCTCAATGGCAGAAGAAACTGCATCTGTTAAGACAATGAACAATCACCCAAGGATTGAAGTTGTTAAGTTTAATGGGACTAACAATTTCGGTATGTGGAGATGTGAGGTTATGGATGCACTGAATGCATCAAACCTCGAGGACACTCTCCTATTGGAGAGGAAGAAGAACACTACCACTGATGAAGATTGGGCGAAGATGAACAGATCGGCATGTGGCTTGATACGTTCATGCTTGTCACAAGACATAAAATACCTTGTGCAACATGAGACGTCAGCGAAGAAATTGTGGCAAACCCTTGAAAAGAAGTACCTGAAGAAGAATGTAGAGTCCAGGTTGCAGCTTAAGAGTAAGCTGTATCAGTTCAGGATGCAGAAGGGGAGCACAGTCAATGAGCACATCAACCGATATACGAAGCTTCTTACAGATCTGCTGAATTTGGATGTCAAGCTAGAGAGGAAGATAAGGCTGTTATCTTTCTGAATTCACTACCTGCAGAGGAGTACGAGACATTCACACTGACCTTTATTAATGGAAGGCAGAGCTTGGATTATGATGAGGTGTCATCTTCATTGATTAGTTATGAAACAAGGAAGAATGAAAGATATCCCTCTCAGACAAGTTCATCAGCAGAGGCATTGGAAGTAAGAGGTAGAGGTTCATCAAGGAAGGGAAAGGAGATTAGGGGAAGATCAAAGTCCAGGCCGGGCTTCAGGGATCTCAAGAAAAATCAGTGCGCATTCTGCAAAGAGATTGGGCACTGGAAAGTAGACTGTCCAAAATTCAAGGGAAAGAAGAAGGAGTCAAAATCTGAAGCAAATCTCGCAAAAGTGGTAAAAACTGCAAGCAGCAAATCACAGGCAGATGGATCAGATTCAGATTCTTCAGTGTCTCGTTTTCAGTCACCACTCCTGTCATTGGTTACTCGGGGGAGAACGAGTGGATCTTGGACACAGGTGCAACATATCATGTATGCCCTAATCGAGACTGGTTTACCAGTTTTGAGAAGTTGGAGGGGTGTTCGGTCGTCATGGGCGACGATCACCCATGCATCATGGAGGGTGTTGGCACTATTCCAATCAGGATGTTTGATGGGATGGTGAGGGAATTGAAAGAAGTGAGATATGTTCCTCAGCTAAAGAGGAACGTGATCTCTGTAGGAGTTTTGGAATCACTGGGGCTCGGAGTGTCAATTAAGGATGGAGTTCTTAAAATGACAAAGGGCTCGATGGTGGTGTTGAAGGCCGATCGCCGTAACAACTTGTATTATTTGAAGGGTAGTACAGTGACAGGGCAGGTGGCAGCTTCAACCAGTCAGAAGGAAGATTCAACCCGGTTGTGGCACATGAGGCTGGGACATGCAGGGGAGAAATCAATGCAAACTCTTGTGAAGAAAGGGTTGCTGAAGGGTGCTGAGACCTACAAGCTGGATCTATGTGAACATTGCATCATCGGCAAGAAGACCAAGGTGAAGTTTGGCACAGCTTCGCACTGCACAGAGGGTATTCTTGACTATGTTCACACGGATGTATGGGGACCTACCAAGACTGCATCGATTGGAGGTAACCACTATTTTGTGTCGTTCATTGATGACTACTCTAGGCGCTGTTGGGTGTACACTATGCGACACAAAGGTGAAGTCCTAGAGCTGTTTGTGAAGTGGAAGGCTAATCTGGAGAGAAGCATAGGAAGGAAGATCAAGGCTCTCCGTTCTGACAATGGAGGGGAGTACAAATCCGATCCGTTCCTACAGCTATGCCTTGATGAGGGCATCGAGAGACACTTCACAGTACCGGAGAATCCGCAACAAAATGGGGTGGCTGAGAGGATGAACCGAACTTTGTTAGAGAAGGTTCGATGTATGTTATCCAATGCAGGACTGCCAAAGAAGTTCTGGGCTGAAGCTTTGGGGTATGCATGCCACCTTGTGAACAGGTTGCCGTCGTCTGCAATAGGGGGGAAGACTCTTCTTGAAGCTTGGTCAGGAAGAACTGCTTAGGATTATGATTTGCTACGGGTTTTCGGATGTCCAGCCTACTACCACGTCAGAGAAGACAAGTTGACCCAAGGGCAAAGAAAGGGGTGTTCGTTGGCTTCAAGCGAGGAACCAAGGGGTTCAAGATTTGGGACCAAAAGGACAACAAATTCATAATCAGCAGGGATGTCACATTCGATGAGGCTTCACTGATGAAGCCTACGGTCTCTAAGCAGGTGGAGACCAGCAAGACCAAGGAGTTATTGCAGCAGGTGGAGAGTGATGCAGATCCACCATCTCTAGAGGATTCAGTGTCAGTGAGGATCATTCCTGAGGTGACACAGGGAGGTGATCAAGTTGCAGAAGAAGATGCTGAAGTTGTTGAAGAGGATCAGGAGCAGGTCATGGGTACTGTTCCAGATCTTACTGCAGTTGGAAGACCACGGAGGAATACTAGGAGACCAGGCTGGCTCACCACCGATATGGTTGTTGCATATGCACTTCCAGTTGTTGAAGAGGCTATTCAATATACATTCAGGGAAGCTGAGATTAGTTCAGAAGCAGAGAAGTGGAAAGAGGCCATGAATGAAGAGATGAAATCTCTTTATAAGAACAACACATGGGAACTCACCAAGTTGCCCAAGGGGAAGAAGGCCATAGGGTGCAAGTGGGTATTTGCAAAGAAGCAGGGATCTCTCCAAGAGGATGCAGTGCGCTACAAGGCAAGGCTGGTGGCTAAAGGCTACGCTCAGAGAGAAGGAATCGACTATAACGAGGTGTTCTCCCCAGTAATTAAACACTCGTCTATTCGGATTCTATTGGCTTTGGTGGCGCAGAATGAGTTGGACCTTGACCAACTTGATGTGAAGACCGCCTTTCTCCACGGCGATCTTGAGGAGGAGATCTATATGACACAGCCCACAGGTTACAAAGCTGCAGGGAAGGAAGATCTAGTATGTAAGCTGAAGAAATCGCTGTATGGTTTGAAGCAGTCTCCTAAACAGTGGTACAAGCGATTTGACAGCTTCATCAGGAAGAAGAAGTACACACGAAGCCATTTCGATCCATGCGTGTACTACAACAAGTTACCATCAGGTGAATATATCTATCTACTTCTTTATGTAGATGATATGTTGATTGCTTCTAGGTCAAGATCTGCTATTGATTCTCTGAAGAAGATGTTGTCGTCAGAGTTTGAGATGAAGGACCTGGGTGAAGCAAGGAAAGTATTGGGCATGGAGATCACAAGAGACAGGAAAGCTGGCAGGATAAGTTTGACTCAGAAGGGCTATCTGGAGAAGGTACTGCAGAGGTTTAATATCGGGAAGGATACTAAGTCTGTTAGTACACCAATGGCGCCGCACTTCAAATTGTCAGCGAAGATGTCTCCAAAGAGTGTTCAAGAGCGTGAGCATATGTCTCATGTTCCATATGCCAATGCGGTGGGTAGCTTGATGTATGCAATGGTGTGTACGAGGCCAGATCTATCACAGGCAGTCTCCATGGTGAGCAGATACATGCATGATCCTAGACAGGGTCATTGGGAAGCTGTGAAGTGGATCCTGAGGTACATCAAGGGAACTGTTGATGTAGGCCTAGTGTTCGAGAAGGACGACACCGGAAAGCAAGAGTGCATAGGGTATGTGGATTCAGACTATGCAGGTGACCTTGACAAACGCCGGTCGACGACGGGATATGTCTTCACATTCTCGCAGGCACCGGTGAGTTGGCGCTCCACACTTCAGTCTACAGTCGCTTTGTCGACCACAGAGGCTGAATATATGGCTATGACAGAGGCCATGAAGGAGGCAATCTGGCTTCAGGGATTGCTTGATGACTTGGGTGTGGAACAAGATATGTTGAAGATAAACTGTGACAGCATGAGTGCCATTTACCTGGCAAGGAACCAAGTCTATCATGCAAGGACGAAGCACATTGATGTCAGGTATCACTTTGTTCGGGAGATTCTGGAAGAAGGTGACATTGATTTGTTGAAGATTCACACTTCGGAGAATCCGGCCGATATGCTTACAAAGGTGGTGTCGGGGGTAAAGTTTGCACACTGCAAAGACTTGCTCCATGTCCTTCAGGTGAAATGAGCTTGCTGAAGCTCATTTGGGTGAACTACGGACGGCTTGATCCCTTGGGCAAGGGGTACGTAGGCAACCGGGTTGGTGCAGCCGCTTTCGAGTCGACATTCGGCTCAGATTTGGAAATCTTCACCGAGGTGGAGAATTGTTGGAGGAGAGAGTACAGTAGTGGAGTTGATGTCATGCCAGGTGCTGTCAAAGATTGTCGAGGAGTCTACGACGAAAGGCAAAGGGACAGCGGGCAGGAAACAGCAGCAGCACACAGCAGAACAGGAGATCGGTCGACCGTCCCGGTCGACCGACGTGCACAGCATGCACAGGAATGGTCGCGGTCGACCGGCCGGTCGACCGCAGGGCTCTGACTGACAAACACCCAACTCTCGGGTTTTTTGGGTCGACCGCCCGGTCGACCGGAAGACATTGACTGACAAAACCCAACTCTCGGGTTTTCTGGGTCGACCGGCCCGGTCGACCGGTATTGGAGAATTGAGAGGTCGGTCGACCGCCCGGTCGACCGACAGACGGGTGCTGGGTAAAAATCTGCTGATCCGTTTTTTGAGGTATTTAAGCCTCATGTTGATTCTAGGGTTTGTAACCTGCGGGAATTGTAGTTGCTCTGAGTACTCTTGCATTCAAAGAGACTTAGAGTTATTGTAATCATCTTCCACAAATAAATCTCTCTATTGATTGCCCCGACGACGTAGGCACGTTGGCCGAACCTCGTTAAATCGTGTGTTTTGTGATTGTGTGTTCTTCGCTTGTGATTTCTGTGATTTGGGTGTTCTTTGTGGTTGTGGAGATTGTTGGATCCTCTATTGGTTGTTATCGGTGCGCACAACAAGGAAGACTCTATGAAAAAATGGTGGTTCAATTCGATGTTGTCTAAGGATAAGGAGAAGTTAGAACATAAATGTGGGCTAAGTAAATCAATGGATAGTCTTAATGCTGTTGGACATACTGGTGGAAGTGAGGAGCCTCTTCTAAATGATAAGGAGAAAAACATTTCTAGTTGGAGTGATAATAGTAGTTATAGTTTCAGTAATGTTGATTATTTATTTGATATCAGGGATATTTGGAGTTTGATCTTTGATAACACTTTTTTAGTTAGGGATGGTAATGGTGACAGTTATTCTGTATATTTTGATATTGAAAATCAGATTCAACCTAAAGACGCAATAAGCCCCTGTAAAGCAATTTGGCTCTCAAGAAAATTGGCAGTGGTGTAAGGCGTGTCTGCCCCCACGCAGTGAAGAGTTAGATCTTGATTGAACATTTGATCTTTCTGGTGTGAAGATAGTTGAGCTTGTAGGGAGACTCTTTATTCGAAGAAGGGGCATTGTTGGGATTTGGGTCTAACAAATAGTCCCACATCGGCTAGACAGAGGAATGGTCTTAGATATATAAGGATTTGTGTGCAACTCCACCTAGGCCGTTTGGAATGGTGCCCTAAGCCCTTCAGATGTTTGGCCAATGGATAAACAAGGTTAAGAGAGTTTATTCTCTCCTTAATTTGCTAAACAAAAATATAACTTTGAGTTAAAGAGCTTAATCTTTTTTTAACGTGCCAAGCATAAAAAAACCCGAAAGGATTTAGAAACCCATGTTAAAGGGTTAAGAGTAGTTAACTGTTCAAAATGGGAGGGGACTTTAACAAATCAATCTCTTTTGGCGGATTAAGAGATAACCCGTATTTTTGTATAAGAATTTGTTTATAATCAACATCTTTTAGCTTTAAAACACTCAAATCTGCACCAAAGATTATATTAAATATTTTTCATAGTATGCTAACTAATTTAATCTTTTTTTGGACTACAGGTCCAAATATTTTAAGTTTTGCTAAAGAGTTTAATTCTGCTTGTATTGCTTCTTTCCATTTTGGCTAATTATGTCTACATTGACACTCTTTGATAGTTTTCATGATCCTCATTAGTTCATGTAATTTCAAGTGCTATTGTGAAGGCAAATATGTCATCAAGAATAATATTATTTCTATCACATATATCTCCAGTTGATACATAATTTATTGATCTCCTTATTTTCAGATACATGTGTCTCATCAGAGACTTTTTGTTCTTTATATATTAATTTTATTGCATGTTTTTCTTATATGTACTCTTCTGAGGCACCCATTTCTATTGATTTCTTTTGTCTTGTGGACTCTTTCGGAGTACCAATTTTCTTATTTCATTCTTATAGCATTATCATCCGGGAAACCGTACCTTTTACACCGACAAGTTTTTCATGCTTCAGGCATGTCATAGACTCATTTGCGATTGTACTAGTTAATTATCCTTCGGGGATATTGATCTTTGCTGAGTGTTGATCCCCAGTATATGTGATTTTGTTACTTTCTTATTGTTAGTGAAAGCGTCTGGCTACTGGTTTCTAATACTTTGTAAATGAATAATCTTTTGAAATTTAAGTTCACATTAATTAGTGTGAGGACCAAGATGAGACAAAGTTATAGTATTCCAAGAAATTTTACGTCGTTCTTTAGGCTTCAACTTTTCTTCCCCTAATGACAGTAATGTTGTCTCATCAAAATGACAATTCTCAAATCTTACTTTAAAAATATCATCCTATCAAGGGTTCAAGATATCGTATGATGGAGATAAATCTCAAGCCTTCGTTGGGAACCCATTTTGATACATTGAGGTGGTACAATTGAGACACACACAGCACAACCAAAAACTCATAAGTGGCTAATGTTTAGAGGTTAACCAAAAAATAGTTGTAAAGGTGAGTGCTTGTGGTAAGCCAAAGGTCGGATGCGGATTAATGCAGCAGCATGTAATATTGCATCACCCCAAGCAGAGACAAAAAGTTTTATTCTGATAAGTAAGGCCTAGTGATCAACTGAAGTCATGTGATAAAGACTCTGCTAAACCATTTTGGGTATGAATTTGAGCAAAAGGATGTTCAATAATAATTCTGAGAGATATGCAAAAATCATCAAATGCACGGGAAGAAAATTCACCGGCATTATCAAGAAGAATTGACTTGATTGGATAATCAAGAAATTGTGCTCGTAATCAAATAATCTGAGTAAGAAGTTTAACAAATGCAATATTGCGTGAAAAAAAACAAAAAAAACAGGTGGCCATTTAGTGGAAGCATCAACTAAAATTATTAAATAACTAAATGGCCTAGATGGTGGATGAATTGGTCCACATATATCCTCTTGAATTTGTAACACCTCGTTCTCAAAAAAAGTACTCAGATACGTATCCCGATTTTTTTTGCTTGTTTTGTTTTATTTTTCCTGCATTTTTTATCCGAGTCTAGAGCCTAACCCGAGAATTTTCCTCCTTTTTCTTATCCTTTTTTCCTCCTTTTTCTTATCCTTTTCTTTTTTTTCCTTTTCTTTTCCTTTGCTTTCTTTTCTTTTCTTTTCTTTTCCTTCCACTAACTTCCCCTCCTTCTACACTCTCACCTTCTTCTCTTCTCTTCTTATTTTTTCTCTTCTCTCTTCTCTCCTTCTCACTTCCCCACTCCCCTTCTCTCCTAAACTATCTCTCTCTCTCTCTCTCTCTCTTATCCACTCTCTCTCCCCTAAATCTCCCTCTCTCTTCTCTCCTCTCTCCCCCAAATCGGCCACCTCCTCCTTTTTGTCGCTAGTTAACCACCACCACCACCACCATACCACCACTCCACCATCTCCTCATCCTCCCTATCCTCCACTTCCACCACCAACCATCACCATCTCCATCTTCATTATCATCTACTCCACCAACTCCACCACCATCACCACACCACTACTACCAACATCTCCACCTCAATTATCCCCTTCACCATCTCCTCCTCCTACGCCACCAACATCTCCACCTCCAACATAACCACCATCTCCACCACCACAATACCACTACCAGTCACCATCTCCTATACTAACACCACCACCACCACCTCCAACACAACCTTACCAATACCCCTTCTCCCTTGGGCCACGCCACCCCCTCTAGGCCGCGCCACCCCTTGGTTCCCTCTCTCTCTCTCTCTCTCTCTCTCTCTCTCTCTCTCTCTTATTTCATATCTCTCATGTGCTTCGCATGTTAACTCCACCAGAGTTCCCAGCATGCTTCTTGTGATTCTAGGCGAGTGTTTATTGTGTTTATATGACTACTTGTAATTGTATAGGCGAATAATTGTAATTGTGTGGTGAATGCTTGTAATAGTATAGGCAAATGCTTGTATATGTGTGGGCGATTTCTTGTTACTTGTATATGTGCATACAGTTTTGTAATACTGGATTACTGTTGGATTAGTCGACCCTTCGTGATCGCTCCTTAGGGCTTTACTTTAGCCTTAGGGCTTCACTTTAGCCGTCGGGTTTAACCTTCAGGTTTTACTAACTCCGTCAGGTAGGCGAGCTTAGCGCTCAGTACTTTACTGCTAAACTCGCCTGAGCGTAACTTCGCACGTGCGATAGCAAAGGCATTCATACGCTTGCTTCACCGCGCACGTTTAGCTTCGCCACGAGTGTGGCTTCGCCTTGTGTGTTAGCTAAGCGTTCATACGCTCACTTCGCCGTGAGCGTCGAGCTTCACCGCGACCATCGAGCTTCACCGCGAGCGTGGTTTCACCATGTGCGTTAGCAAGGCATTCATACGTTTGCTTCGCCGCGAGCATTAGCATTGCCAAGCGCATTACGTCTAGAGCTTCACGTTAGCTCTGTCAGGAGGCAAGCTCCACCATAGCCAAGCGTTATATTGACACGGCTTAGCTTCTCTCCAGCTTAACTAGCCCCGTCTTGATAATTAATAGTTTAATTAATTATTCTTGTTATGATGGTTGTGAAAAGTTTAAAATATTCACTTGTACTATTTTTTGTATTGTGTTGCATGACCTGTTAATCACCTAACTAATGATATCATATTACGAAAATTTAACAATTAATATCATGTTAACTTCAAGCAATATTGTACTCCTCTTTACTCATGTATCATGTATACTCTCCTGTTACAATATTCATGATTTCCCCATAAACCAACCATCATGAACATAATCTGTAATAATCGGACAACTTACATTGGGATGGCAAAAATCGATGGATATCAATATATGTTCGTGTTTACAATGAAAAAATATTGTGTAATTAAAACTTCGGTTCTACCTGAGAGCCACCCAGGTGTTCTGTGGGGTGTACTGGCACCCCTACTATATATATATATACTCTTCCCGTATGGGCATGCAAATAAGACCCACCATTATACTGATGGCATGTTCCGGATCAGTCCAATAACACCCCAGGTTATTGTCCTGGATATGTACGAGGCCAATTGTAAATATAGTTCGTTGATTTTTTTCATCAGTTACCAATAACTAACCTGATCTTACCCATAAGTAGATGTATATGTGTTGGTACGCCGGGACACATACCAAAACATATGAGTCAGATGGGTAATAATAATATAAAAATCTGACTGTATTTATCAGATTTTAAATTCTATTTTCATATTTCGCTATTTATTTTGTTTCCTGCATGCTTGTGTGACTTATGCTCACGACATGTTTTTCGATACACATGTGATTGCTTATGCACGCGACTTGGCTTCATTTTACGCACTCATTGGGTTACTTTCTGTCAACCCTGGACCGCATGTTCAGATCTTGGAGCTTGAACCAAAGTGAACCCTTCCGCTGAAGATCAAACTTTTCTAGTAGAGCAAGCAGATCAGCTGCAGCTCCTTCTCTTCCAGTCTTCCTCTAACTGGCCCGTGTGATTTTCTTTTGAAACTCGTGAGCATCGTTTGTATTGTCCATACTTTGTAAATCTTACTTTTGCGCCTCTGGGTGATGTAATATACTTGTAATATTATGTCACACTCAGTGATAACTTTGTATTTGTACTATTTCTGTTGGAATGTATAATATCACGTACTTCTGTAACGCCCCGATCTTATAGGTACGGAGACGTTACTGTGACGTATATACGTAGGTCGAAAATACACTCACATATATACGCTAAGCATCAGTACAGATAAGAATTAGAGTGCGGAAGATCGAAAGTAATATACATTCTAATATAACAGTACAAGTACATTATTATTACAGAGTGATCTAATATTAAAATAATATTATCACTAGGAAATATAAAAGTAAATTTTACAATATGAACATTACAAAAGTTTCTCACGACCTACGAGGTGATGCCACAAGCCAACCAGAAAGACAAAAGAGGGGGCTGGAGCCACAGCTAGACTGCCCGTTTCGCAAAGTGAAGTTAGTCCTCAACAGAAGGATCCATCAGTCCAAGCTCCGAGATCTGGACATGAAGGTTCAGGAGAGTCAGAAAGCTACCCAACGAGTTATGATGAGAATGCCAAGTGGGGTGCAGAGGCACGCATATGTTTATCGATAATTTGAATCATAAGCATGTATTGAAAACTGTGTCATGAGTATAGGCACACAGGAGCAGGTAAGGAGGCATAAAGTAAAGTAGATAAGGTAACACCGGTTATCTCCTAAACTAACATAAATCGATAAAACTGATAAAACAGAAATAAAACCGAATACGAGCAAAACCAATCATATAAGCTTAGGTTATGACTCCATGAGACTAGTACGTCAAAAGAATAATTCAAACAAAGAAACCCTCATCTATATACTTTTATCCCATGTTACCGTAACCCGAGCGTATACAACCCGAGTTGCAAAACAGCACAACAAATTATATATTAACATCTTATTATAGTTAGGGCAGTTTAAGTTGTTGGTTTTAGTATGTGTCCTATTCCACATACTTTCACTTAGAACTTATAAAGTCAGTTATTTCGAAACTGATGGAGTTCGACGAACCATGTTTAGTATGGGTCTCGTATTTGCCTGGGACAACCACCATGGAGTATCCGGTACTGAGCCGAAATGTACCGCTAAGCATCGGGAACTTAACGCCTGAATGGAATAGGATATTGCAGATCCCATAGAAATAAACTTAGGGCTTGTTGATACCCAGGAGGAATAATAAGGAGAGTAGGGGTGCCAGTACACCCCATAGAATCCCTGGTGGCTGCCAAGTGATCCCATAAGTATGTGGTTACGCGTGACTAGATATGACCATCATAAACATGACTATTCAGGACCCATTAGTTTCTCCCAAACCTAGTGCAAGTTGTCTTATTATTATTAATTATGTAATTATCAGTATATGGGAATGAGAAGGAGAGAGTCAGGTGTATCATGAGTACATGATGTATCAGGAGTACGGTTGTACTAAAATATATAAAGATATGTCAAGATGTTAGGTCATCATTCCCATTTAGTGATAATTAGAAGAGTCAGGTCTTAGGCATGCCAGGTGATAACAAGTGGGAGTCAAGTGATGCAGACAGATGTCAGGTAATAGTAGGTAGTGTCAGGTGGTAGCATGTCAAGTGTCAGATGTCAATATGTAGATGTCAAGTGATAATATGGTAAGTATTAACATATCAAGCATGTGTATAGTGAGTGCTATAGTCATAACTGAGTACAATCAAGCGGAGCTGAGTAAGTTGGAGGCATGAACAGTAAACAATGTTTAGTCAGTAAAGCGCATGGCAGAGCTACTGAAATGACTCGGCTTAAGATGCAAGTAGAAATCCGACAACATCTCGCCTAGGGGAATCTAGTGAATAAAGCGCTGGGTGCTAAACATGCCTATCAGGTGATGCATGAGAGACCTGATGGTCTAAGCGCACTCCTCTTTTAAGAAAGTGGGCGAGAGCCTGGAGGCTAACGTACGCTTGGGGTCTAGGCGCACTCTCGTAAGCTACCACAAATCCATAAGAGTGCAGACCTAAAACCAATTGAGTAGCTAGGCTGGGAGGGGGCGGAAACCCAGAGTCGGTACAAGGGTACCTGCATGAGATGTTAGCATCACACAATCATGCATTTAAACAGGCGGTAACTAGACCATCAATATAGTGTGTGAAGCCCGAAGGCTATGTGTAGGCCCATAAGGGCTGAAGTAAGCCCGGGGTCTAAGCGCACTCTCGGTAGTTACCACGAAACCCATAAGGGTGCAAGGCCTAGACCAATTAAGTAGCCATCCGGGAGTGGGAAAAATCCCCTAAGTCTATACATGGGCACCTGCATGGTTAGTACCAATATGTGCACAAATATCTTATCGTTTACACTATTACAAACATTCAACACAGGAAACATCATATGATACTGGTACACGCATACAACCCAGTACAAATATATAGGACCACATAAACAAACCCATCATAAACTCAAAAACAGTACAAGCTCGACGAGGTGAGGAAAAAACACTCGCATAAATACAAACACAATGAAAACTGCGGGAACTCCGGAAAGCTAAGCGCACGAACTTCGTGACGGGGAAACACCAAAGCGAGAAGTGGAGGAGGGGCTTGGCCCCTTTATGGCCGTAAGCCTTAAGGAGATGCTTAAATTCCCTATGGAAGCTAAAAGGGTGGCCGGCCTCAAGAAGGAGGAGAGGAAGGATGTGAAGGGAAGGGTGAAGGTGTTGGTGGTTGGTGAAGGTGATGTAGTTAGATTTTAATGGAGAAGGAAAAATGGAAAGTGATGAAAATGATGGTGATGGTGATGTTGTAGGTTGAGGTGGAGGTGATGAGGGTGGTGTTATGGTAGTAAGAGTGAATATGGTGGTGATGAAAGGAGAAGTATAGGAAGTGATGAAGAAAGAGTTGTAGTGGTGGTGGAAGTTGGTGGTAGAGTTATCGCCGGAGTAGTTACCGGAATGGTCACCGGAGATGTCATCGGAGGAGAGGGGTTCAGCTCCTAGCCAAGCATGGTTGCTGGCTCTGAAGGAGATGGTGGGTTGATGGTTTTGTGGAGGGGTTTAGTGGTGGTGGCAGTTTTGAAGAAGGTAAAGGAGATGGTGGTTTGTATGGTGGAATTTTGAAGTTGTGGTGCAATAAATGGAGATAGAGGATAAAGAAGGTAGAAGTTGTGTTTGTTGTTGTTGTACTGAAGATGAAGGAGGAATTGGGGGCTTTAGGGTTTTGATGGAGGAATAAAGGTGAAAGGAGAAGGAAGGGTGTTGGTTTTTGGAGTTGGAGTTAAAAAAGATAGGAAAGGATTAGGATTAGGGTTTTTGGTAAAATAGAGAAGGGATGAGGTGTCTTTGTCTGACCATGGTTTATGGGAGAGGGTGTTGAGCGGTTTGGGATATTTTGGAGGAGATATTTTGGTGGAAGGGTGTAGAATGGAATGGAAGAATGAATAAGGTTTTAGAATATGGTAGAAGGAAAAGGATGTAAGGAAAAGAAAAAAGATAAGAAAAAAAAGAAGAAAAGTAATTGAAAGAAAATGAAAAAAATAATTAGAATGGTGAAATCTCCGGGTTCGGTCGCGGATGCGGAAAACTTTCGAAAAAATACCGGAATCGCTCGAAAATCAAGTATCTCAAAAAGCTCCTCAAAAATCAAGAATATTATTATAAGAATCATGATGAAATATTTTTTAAGAAATATTTACGATTTTAATTTAAAAATCTTAGAATCGACAGCCGATACTAGACACCAAATCTGGTCGAAATCTGTTAAATTCTAAAAATTCTAAAAAATATATTAAAATAGAAAATATTATTTTAAGAAAATATATGAAAGCGATTTCTCAAAATATAATTCCATTTGTAAATTAAAAATTTGAGAATAAACAAGCGATACCGACTAATCCCGATTTTAGTATTTTATAAAAAAATTCAGAAAAATTTAGAAAAATCATAAAATTTTTAAAATATTAGAAAATAGTGTTTGAATCTAAAATTAGTCAAATCTGACTAGCAGAAATATCAAATCAATTAGTATACTAGGATCAGGTCCCTGATTCAGACTAGGGCTGGTTCCGAGTCTACGAATCCAGATCCAAAGCAAAACAATCACATAAATAACCATAAAATAATAAATACAGAAAATATGATCAAAAAATTAGAATACGTATCTAAGTGAGTATTCCGCGAACGGGGTGTTACAACTTCTATACTCTGATTCTTGCATGTACTGATGCTTAGTGTACATATGTGAGGGTATATCCACCTTGTGTATGTACGTCGCAATAGCCTCTCCTTACCCACTGGGACGGGGCATTACAGGATGGTATCAGAGGCTAAGCTCTTATACTTTCAGTACATCCAGTCGATATATTAATGGGAGATTAATCTACAACTGGAGCGCATGAGTCATGGCTATATATTCTAACTGCAAGTACAAAGTTATCTATTCCTTCCTGATAATCGTTTCCTCAACTCCTGAAACCCTTATATCTTTTCACATACAAGTTCTTCGTCATCTTTTACTAACTCAAATATGGAAAGACAGGAAAATCGTAATGGTCCCGGCCCCTCTTGGGATGAACCTAGTGGAGAGAATGTCGATCTGATGAGAATTTTGCAGAATATGATGGAAAACTAGCAGAAGCAAATGGAACTCCTGCACCAGGGCTTGTTGATAGCACCTAGAGAGCAGATGTCGGACAATGTTTCATATTTTAGGAGGTTATAGCCAGCCGTCTTTCTTGGTGTTAAGAAGCCTCTAGATGCAGAATAATGGCTGATTGATACAAGAGATCCCATGAAGGTAGCAAAGATTCCTAAGGAAGATTAGGTGAAGTGGCCAAGATTCAACTAAAGGATGTGGCCAGAACCTGTTGGCTAGCAGAGGAAGCGAGACTAGAGAAACCCATCACTTGGGACCAGTTCTCAAAAAGTTTCTATAAGAGATTCTTCCCTACCACAGCTTAGAAGGAAATGGAAAAACACATTAGACTGCAGCAGTGGAATAGATCTGTAGTGGAAGCGAGACTGGAGATGCCCATCACTTGGGACCAGTTCTCGAAACGTTTCTATGAGAGATTCTTCCTTACCACAGCCCAGAATTCAGACTGCAGCAGTGGAATAGATCTGTAGATGAGGATGTTGCAGAATTTCTGAGGTTGAGTCGGTTTTCACCCTATATGGTGACGGATGAAGAAAATTGAGCTAACATGTTTCAACATGGTTTGAAGATGGATATTCAAATGCTTCTCACACCCCAACAGTTGAAAATATATTCTCAGGTCTTCACCATAGCTCGAGAAGTAGAATAGGGACCAGAGAAGAAGAATCAAAGTCAGATACAAAACAAGGTCGTAAAGCGATCATTTTAACAGATGGGGAGAGGAAACCAAGTCAGACCTAGTGGTGTCCTGCTGGCCAAGCAACCATTCCAACCTCCTCCTCCTTAGTCAATATGTAATTATTGTCAGAAGTTAGGACATTCTCAATAGAATTGCCGAATGGCTAATGGGCTGTGTCTGGCTTGTGGATCCAGCAACCACTCAGTAGGAGATTGTCCACATAAGAGAACATAGAATGCCACACTAATTTTACTAACATTTCAGCATCGCTCGTAAGAAGAAACCCAGGCCCAGTAGGTAGATGAGCTCTACTTGCTTCCTAGCAGCGAGTTTTAAGCCAAGCCCAGAAAGAAATAAGAGCTGGAATAGGTGAAAAGGGGGTCATGCTTACAACCTAATCACAGAGGAGGTTGAAGCATCAGAAGTAGTGACAAGTAAAATATTGGTCACCCTATTTTAGTACTCTTTGATTCCGGTGCATCACATTGTTTCATATCAGATAGCTTAAGTACTTTGCATTCTAGACCTCTTTTATGCGTGGATGATCAATTGGAGATTAGTACAGGGAATGTGGTAGTTACCACTAATAGAATTTGTAAGGATTACAGTGTAGAGTAATGTAAAAGGAAGTTGGTAATAGACATGATCGTACTGGATACTAGAGAGTATGACCTGATTCTAGGTATGACTTGGCTCAGTAGATACCATGCAGTAATTAACTGTAAGAACAAGAAATTGATTTTCAAAATTTCACACCAATTAGAGTTTCAATTTATCGGAGATCGCAAGTCCACCATGAAGAGAAATCAACTGGATTGTGTCACTACAGATGTCATGAAGGGAGTGCTAGTGTGGGATAGGTTTTCAGATGTATTCGAAGAGATATCAGGACTCCTACCTGATAAAGTTTTAGAGTTTTCCATTGACATTATTCTAGGAACAACCCCTATATCCAAAGCGCCGTACAGAATGACACCTATAGAGTTGGAGATATTGAAGAAACAACCACAAGAATATTCATATAAGGATTTGATAAGGCCGAGTACTTCACCTTGAGGAGCTCTGGTATTATTGATAAATAAGAAAGATGGTGGTGAGAGATTATGTATCGAATATAGGGAGATGAACAAAAGTCACCATTAAGAACAAGTACCCCTTGCCCAGAATTGATGAGCTCTTCGATCAACTCTACGGAGCCCAAGTATTTTTGAAGTTAGATTTGCAGTCAGGGAACCATCAATTAAAAGTGAAGAAGGAAGATATTCAAAAGATGACACTCAGGACCTACTATGGTCATTATGAATTCCTGGTTGTGCCTTCGGAGTAGCTAATGCCCCAACGCTCTTTATGAATTTGATGAACTAAGTCTTTTCGCCCTACTTGGATAAATTTGTCATGGTTGTCATCGACAATATTTTGGTCTACTTTAAGAGTGACAGAGAACATGAAGAACATTTGAGAATCGTACTACAGACCCTTTGGCAGGAACAACTCCATGCCAAATAGAGCAATTGTGAGTTCTTCTTGGAAAGTATAACATTCTTGGGTCATGTTGTTTCTAAGGAACGAATCTCAATAGATCCCAACAATATCCAAGTAGTGAAAGACTAGCCAGTTTCAAAGTCAGCAACAAAAATTAAAGGCTTCATTGGACTAGCCGGGTATTACCAAAGGTTTGTACAAGACTTTTCCAAGATTGTGGCACCATTAACAAAGCTCACTAGAAAAGGAGAGAAATATAGGTGGACTAAAGAGTGTGTATCTGCATTTGAGCAGTTGAAGAACAAGTTAATTACAGCTTTGATCTTGAAAACACCCTCGGAACAGGAGGAATGGTCATATATAGTAACGCATCCAAAAAGGCTTAGGGTGTGTGTTGATCCAGCACAGACATGTAATTGCTTATGCATCCAAGCAATTGAAGCCACATGAGAGGAATTTTCCAATGCATAACTTAGAACTGGCAGCAGTAATAATTGCATTGAAGATATAAAGTCACTACTTACTGGGCGACAAAGTATTAATCTACGCCGATCAAAAAAGCTTGAAGTATATTTTCTCCCAAAAAGAACTGAACATGAGATAGAAACGTGGGTCGAGCTGATGGCAGATTATGATGTAGATTTATAATACCATCCCGACAAGATTAATGTGGTACCAGATGCCCTCAATAGGAAACCTGAAGCCTACATGATAGTACAACTCAACCAGCAAAAGAAGTTACTCAGGGAGTTAATATGAATGGATTTGATAGTAATATGAAGGACCAGCGTGTCAAGGCAATTATGGTAATTCAGATCCAGCAGACATTGATGGAAGAAATTAGAGAAGCACAAAACGAAGATTCCAGATTACAGAAATTCAGGGAACAAGTGGAAGCTGGACTGAGGACGGATGTTCTTTACATACAAATGGTACACTCTACTTCAGTAACTAGATTTGTATGCCTCAAGGGGAGATTCGACAGAAAGTCTTGGCAGAAGCATATAGCTAAGCTTATTCTATACACCTAGGAGGAACTAAGATGTATTAGAATTTGAAGCAACACTTCTGATGGAATGCAATGAAGAGGGAGATCACACAATATGTGGCAAGGTGTCTGGTATGTCAGAAAGTGAAGATGAAACATCAGAGATCCGCTAGACTACTTCAACCCTTATCAATACTAGAATGAAAGTGGGAATATATCACCATGAATTTTGTCACATCGCTGTCCCAGAGTCCAAAGGGAAACAATGCAGTGTGAGTAATCGTAGACCGTCTCACAAAGTCAGTTCACTTCATACCATCTAGAGTAAGACAATCTACAAAAGTTCTGGTAGATAAGTACATGAGAGAGGTAGTTTGACTGCACGGAGTTCCCTTTAGCATTGTGTCGGACAGAGAAACTAGATTCATATCACATTTTTTGGAAAGCCTCTAGGAATGCTTGGGGGCTCGTCTGAAATTTAGTACATCCTATCACCTAGAGACAGACTAGCAATCAAAACGAACAATACAAATGCTAAAAGACATGTTGAGAGCATGCATGATCAAAATCAGGGAATCGTGAGAAGATCATCTACATATGGCAGAGTTTTCCTACAATGACAGCTACGAAGCAAGCATCAAGATGGTCCTGTTTGAGGCTTTACATGGGAGAAAGTGCAAATCACCATTGTGTTGGGATGATGTCGGTGAAATAAGACATTTGGGATCAGACGTTATAGTCAAGAGGGTAGACAAAGTCAGAATAATCCTAGAACACCTTCAGAAAGCACAAAACATGCAAAAAAGCTAGGCAGATACAAACCGAAGGCCGTTAGAGTTTAGAGCAGGTGAGCATGTGTTCTTTAAGATATCTCTGACTAAAGGAGTGATCATATTTGATGTATGTGAAAAGCTGAGTTCGAGAAATATCAGCCGGTTCGAGATTCTGAAATGAGTAGGAGAAGTGGCTTATAAATTGGCATTACCGTCATCACTGGAAGGAGTGCATACTGTGTTTCATGTGCCTCAGCTTGGAAGATATGTCAGGGATGAGAACCACATATTAGATCACTAAGAGTTAGAATTACAACTAGACTTGTCGTATCTTGAGAAATCGATGGCCATATTGGATAAAAGTGTCAAGACTCTAAAGAATAAGGCTATTCCGTTGGTACTAGTATTATGGAACAGGAATGCCGTCGTGGAAGCAACTTGAGAACGGGAAGATGTTACCAGTTATTCGTGTCATGAGTTGGTAATTTTCACATTATCTTTACCTTATCTTTTTACTGCCAACTTTTATCTTTTTCATGTTAATCACTTCCTTATCGAAATTTCGAGGACGAAATTTATGTAAGATGGGTAGTATATAATGCTTTGATCTCTCCTAGTAAACAAATACCAAATGATAATAAGAGAGACTCGGATGTAGGAAATGACACTTCTGACACGTGCTATATGATCCAAGGGGATGACCCTCTTGAGGTAAATTTGAAATCCGAGCTTGATGAAGATGATGATATGTCTATAATAATCTTACTATGTTTCTCAAAAACTTCTTGAAAAATATGATTTGTTAAAGGTTAAAAACAAACGTTTGAAGAAAGAAAATGATTCCATTTTAAAAGAAAAATATTCTTTTCAAAATAAATTTGAAATTGCTTCAAAAGAATATAAATCTTTGAAAAATCAAATCGATTTGATTTCTAAAGAAAATGAGACTTTGAAAAAGTAAATTATTTTTTTTCAAAAGAAAAAGACTAAAATACTTTGATTGAAAAAGAAAAACTTTCTATTCTTATTACCAAAGTCCAAAAGAATTTTGTTCCTCATGCTCATGTTATTATTTCTTCTAATATTTTAAATGAGATTTGTGTTTTGAGAAAGAACATTGATTGTTTAGGCTCAACTTTGAGCAAACGTACTTTTGACCATAAAAGATTGAAGCCTTATTTCAAAAGAAACATGCTGCACATGTTCATGCACATACTCCACGGCATATAACTCATGCACCCTATGCTTATACCCATATGTATGCTACCATGTACACTTGTACACATTGTGACCGCAAATATCATCTTGCAAAATTTTGTTATGATAGAATAAATATTTCAAAATTTTCAAGTAAGAATATTTGGGTTCGTAGCAATACTAACCCCCAAGGATCAAAAAAGATTTGGGTACCAAATTTCACACCAATTATTTTTGACATAAGTATGGGATCTCAGAAGACATGAGAGGATAGGTGCCTTAGTGATGGGTGCAATTGAGCTTAATAGACAAATCAATAGATGCATCACTATCAAGAAGTTTTGATGGGGACGACCTTGGATTGGAGAAATGAATTGGCTACATAAATATTGATAACCATTTTATCCTCTATTTTAAAATATTTTATTTACTTAAATGCTTATATGCTAGTGAAGTAACCTAGACTATCATATGTTACTTTGTGCTTAAAGATGAGTTGATTGGTTGTTAAGCTATGCATGTATTTTTGAAAATTGTCTTCATTATTTCAACCGGATTTACATACCTATCTTATTTGAGAATATGTTTGTATATACTTTATTGAATGCATATCATGATTTATATGTTAGGTCATATGTTTATATGTAAATCTTGTTAAAACTTTTGTTATACATGCACAATTCTTGACATACACTTGATTCTAATGCTATACATGTTTTATTTTATTTGTGTACTCAATTCATTCTTGATTGTACTTGTATGTCCTAATTTTGATAATTCTTGCATGTTATATGATATAACATGTTTGTGAAAAAGAATTTTCTTGATTTGTATTTTTATTTTTTTACAAATCAAGTTTTCTACATGTAAAACTTTAGAAAGAATTTCATATGAGTTTAGAACCTTATTGTTTTTATCTTTATAAATATGATTCTTACATGATTTTCCGCACTCACTTTTTTTTGCTCATGAGATTGCAAATGGATTTTATTTCTTACATTCATTCATGAGCATGGTTAAGCTATATAGATTTTGGGTGATAATTCTTGTTTAATTAGCATATTTCATGGGATATGTATGATTTGTTTCATATTTGAAGAATCTTAGTTTTTAAAACTATTTTAAATTATTTTTTATTCTTCAATTAGTAGTATTTTTAAACTATTCTCAAGTATTTTTAAAATTATTTATTTTTCAAAATACCACTCTTTGAGGGCGGATGGTTGGGTGATCATGTCTTGTCTGATTAAATGACTAGTTTATTGATATGTGCATATATGTTGGTGATTTTAAATGAGTTATACACATGATTCTGATGATATTTGATTTTTATATACTTATTCATTCTTATCTATATATGTATGTGTTATATTTCAAGTGGTAATTCAATTGGTATACATACATACATATATATATATACATACATACTATATATATATACCTATACACACACACATACATACATATATACATGTACATATATATATATATATATATATATATATATATATATATATATATATATATATATATATATATATATATATATATATATATATATATATATATATATATACATACATACATACATACATACATACATACATACATACATACATACATACATACATACATATATACATATATATATAAATATATACATACATATATATATACATATATATACACACACACACACATATGATTGATTGTGCAATATTTAACAATGTTTACACATATTTTTATAACATAATTGGTTTCATGCTAAACTTGATTTGTTTTCAAATGAATTAGTACATTCTTTTAAAATCTTATGCATTAATTTTGTGGTTGTTTCAAAAAAGAGGAGAATTTTTTGATTTAAATTGATATCTTATCTTTACTCTCATTCTTTTGAGAAAAGTATTTTCTCTTAGTAAATTCTTTACATTTCTATTGGTATCAATTATTACGATTGGTATCCACATTTCAAATTATTTTTGCAAATTGGTATCTATGCTTATGTTCACTTACAAGTTGTATTATAAGTGATATCAAGAAATTTCAATAGGTATCTATTATTTTGATATATATTGCCTATATGTAAGAAGAGTTAACTTAAAGTCTGCTTTATATGTAAATTTATGATGAGTGTATTGTATAAAGAAGAACTTGACCTCTCTTCTCTATATCGCACACATGTGTAGGGAGAGCTTAATATCATCATTAATACATTGTATATTATGCTTATGTGGTTTATGGTTTAATCATCCCTTCTCCATGTAGTGCATGTACGCAGGGGGAGTTAACTTGAGTCTCTCCCTATCAGAGATTTATATCACATATACAATTTCTTTGTTTTATTTACCCCTTTGTTGATGAATTGTCAAAAAAGGGAGAGAATTGTAAAGTTTTTATATGCATGTTTCATGTTTTATGCATATATATTATTTTATGAGCTTTATTGAATATCTATATATTTATTTGTTTTGCATGAGTGTAGTGGTTAATTCCTGACCCGCTTAAGATTGTAACACGTGTCTATTTAGTTCCCAAGGGATGCGCAACGCATGGCTACTTCTAAAATACCTGATCTTCACTCTCCATCCAATTCAAACTTCAAGCGGGTTGGGTTAGTGAAAGAAGAGATAAATCCAGTTACAGGAGATCTCCACCTCTAAGCCCAATCCTCATACAAATGGAACAGTTACCCTCCAGGAGCGATTCGTCCTCATCTACAGCCTAAGGCAGATCACCAGATAGAGATGGACTCTCTCCAATAACGATTCAAACCAGAGTGTTCAGCTCGACTGCTATCAAAGATAAGGAACTTAAGTGTTCAAACTGAGCAGAATTCCCTAACCTTATTTATTTGACATAATTTGTATAAATAAGATATTTCCTCCAACCCATGAGAGGGGATCAGAATTTAGAAACCTTAGAACACTAGAGAAGCCCACCTGTCATTACCATTGTTATAGTGGAATTCTCCTCTCCTCTCTCTGTTGTTCTTCCAGTTTTGAGTTTTTATGTAAGTTCTGTGTGTTTGTGTTTGCTGTGATTTTGATTTAACTATCCCTCTCTATTATTTTGGTACGTAGATTGATTTCTTAGAAATTTACCCACTACATTTAGTGTCTTCATTGAGATTTACTCAGAATAATACCCTTGAGACTCTCGCTATCTAATACCCTCACCCCTTCACAAAAGACCCTTGCTCCACAGATATGGCTCACAAGAGTGCCACCTGACACGATGTCAACGCTTCTGATGAACCCAATCCATCAGCCCTCTCTTGTAGATAATTCATCCAGATGGTAATTGACCTACGATGACAACTGGATGAACACTGAGCGAAGGTCGATCGCGAGCGAGAACTGGTCGCTATCCGTCGCGATACAGCTAAACGTGAGAACGAGGTTGTAACACATGTTAATCATTAGCTGCTCACGCAGATAAAGGTTCTGTGAGAGATGCAGCAGTGGGTCATCGAGTTAGGCCCCCGAGAGATTTTAGTAGACTCTTCCCCAGAGGTCAATCAACACCTCGTGGGTCCAACCAGCCTACGTTTCAAGCTAAACAAAATGCGCTCTAAAGTGACCGTTTCACATGAGGATCCCGAGAACCTTCAAGCCGATAGCGCAAGGAAGCGTGCAAGGGGGCATCAGGTCCCAACTCCTAAGGAGGACGCTCCCCCGACGATGACAAAGATCGAGGACTCCACCACCTTCACCCCCCTGAACCTCACGATCGATCAGATCTTTTACATCATCAAACATCAGCCCTTGTTGAAACTTCCTAAGACAGCCAAGCACGACCCAGTCTTCCTGGAACCAGGAAGTTGCTCCTTTCACGGCAGTCAGGGACACGCTACTGCACATTGTTGTGCCCTCAAATGACACCTCGAGGACCTAGTTAGATGAGGACATCTGGACAAGTTCATCCTCAGCTCGGAGGAAGACCCTGAGGTCAGAGAGGCCCTGACCGAAATAGTCGACTGAAACGTTCGCTCCTTATCACCACCCGGGATAGGAAGACCACCACCAGGAAATATGCTTCCCACCTGAAGTGATACTACATGTAAAACTGCGTAGCATCCAATAAAATTGTTCAAACTCTTTTATTTCCATGATCGATATCTTCTCCAGGTATAACGAGCACTCTAGAGTTATTCGACAGCCTATATCGGGCCCTACCCTGATAGCTATGAGAAAAAAATATCCCCACGGCTATCCCTCAGGGATCCCCTGAAAGACGGAGGATCCCCCATTAGAGCTGCTCAGAGTCAGCCTAGAAGACCACCACCAGGCAATGTGCTTCCCACCCGAAGTGATATCCTGTGTAAACTTTGTAGCATCCAATAAAATTGTTCAAAATCTTTTATTTCTATGATCGATATATTCTCAAGGTATAACGAGCACTCTAGAGTGATTCAATAGCCTATATCGGGCCCCACCTTGACGGCTATGAGGAAAAATAGCCCTGCAGCTATCCCTCGGGGATCCCCCGAAAGACGGAGGCTCACCCACTAGGGCTGCTCGGAGTCAGCCTAGACAAGTTTTCACCTTGATGGCCACTCGAGTGAGTCAACAACCTATATCGGGTCCTATCCTGACAGCTATGAGGAAAAAACTGCTCCCACTGTTATCCCTCGGGGAGTCTCCTGAAAGACAGAGGCTAGCGCACTAGGGCTGCTCGGAGTCGGCCTAGATAGGTTTTCACCTTGATGGCCACTCGAGTGAGTCAAAAGCCTATTTCGAGTCCTATCCTGTCGGCTATGAGGGAAAACAGCCCCTACGGCTATCCCTCGGAGAGCCGCTGAAAGACTGAGACTTTCCCACAAGGGCTGCTCGGAGTCATCCTAGACAGGTTTTTATCTTGATGCCCACTCGAGTTAGTCAACAGCCTATATCAGGTCCTACCCTGATGGCTACGAGAAAAAATAGGGAGCCCCCTGAAACAGGAGGCTCGCCCACCAGGACTGCTCGGAGTCATCCTAGACAGGTTTTCACCTTGATGGCCACTCGAATGAGTCAACAGCCTATATCAGGTCCTACCTTGATGATTTCGAGGGAAAAACCACCCCCGCGGCTATCCCTCGGGGAGCCCGCTGAAAGATGGAGGCTCACCCACTAGGGTTGCTCGAAGTCAGCTTAGACAGGCTTTCACCTTGATGGCCACCCGAGTGAGTTAACAGCTTATATCGGGTCCTTCCCTGATGGCTATGAGGGAAAAATAGCCCCCGTCACTTTCCCTCGGAGTGCCTCCTGAAAGACAGAGGCTCGCCCACTAGGACTGCTGAGAGTCAGCCTAGATTGGTTTTTCACGCTGATAGCTACCTATTGTGAGTTGACAACCTATAGGGATCCTACCCTGACAACCTCAATAAACAAACAAAGACACAAGACATCACACTGGAGCGTTAAAAGCAGCAATTTACTACAGATAGAATATAGATGACATATCTCTTCATCACAATCATCCATATAAAAGTGGGTTAGCCCTATTATCCTGGCCTACGACCACTGCCCTAATCCATTGACCACCTCCGATATCTCTCATGCTAGCTGCTAGAGCTCTCAACATGATCGGTCAATCTCCTGGGCTAGTGACCGGACCCCCAGGCTGGGAGTTAAGACCCTCAGAGTTTCAGTTCTAGCCCCCTAGCCATCATCTGACGCTCTCCACCCAGATGCCCGATCTAAAGGCTATAATCTCAGAGGGCAGCTTTTACGCTTCCTCCTGTGACGTCCCATGAACAAGCCAAAGATCATTATAACGATTTGACTGGCGTGAGATTTCTGCTCTCAACTCTTTCACATCCCTGTCATGACTCTCAAAGTTACCCGGCAGCACGTGGACCTCACGCTCGAGCGACAGTTTCTCTAAACAGCCCCTGTCAATCTGCTCCCAAAGAGATGAGATCTCTGACTAGGTCAAAACTAACTTTTCCTGGGGATCGGACACCTTCTCCAGTGCCTTCTCTAACTCCAAAAGCCAGCTCAGGAGGTTCTCTTCAAACTTTACTTTCTCCTCCCTCAGCGAAGCAGTCGCCACTAGTAGCTCGTGCCCTTTTTGAAGGACCCCATCCACCCTCTTCCTGAGACTTGCCACGATCATGTTGCAAGAAATGAGCACACAATCTAGCTGAGAGATTAGGAGATCAAGTAGTTTGAGCTCTATGGAGTGCGAAAGTCTAGGAATCCCCGGAAGCTCCCCCACGGCTACTTTCTCTCGCCAGTCATTCAAGGAGTCTAACAATGATCTGGGCTCATCATCTAGGTCTATCTCCACCTCCTTATCTCCTCCCCTAGGTTCTGAGCCATTTACCTCCTCAGGCGGCTCCTCGCTCGAAGCGCCAACCTCTTCAAACCTATTGTACGGAGAGAAAAGTTGAAGGTATATTGAAAATTTTTCTTAAATCAATGAAAAGTTACAACAACTCAAATTCCAACTACAAGAGAGATAAGACACTCAAGCTCAAATCTTCTCTTTATTTAAGCCTGGGTTCTTTGCGTAGCGGTGGAAAGTGAATCTTATTTTCTGTTGACCAGGTGAACGCCAAGCTTCTTCAGAACTCTTCTCCTTGAATCACGATGGAGTAGTACAACTCCTATCCAATGAAATCTCAAAGAGCTTAGGCAAAAAACTGTTGGCGCAAGGTTACAATCACCCGATTTTAGAGTTTTTATGATCTCAAAACATATATAGTTATTTGTACTAATTAAGTTTAAGTGTTTAAGATTGTTCAGGGTTCTATGGTTTAAAGGAATTTCTTCCCTAAAGGAAGGTGGTGTTGACTCAAGATGACTCAAAACGAGATAAAGAATTTAAGTAATTCAACGATGCATTTGGAAAAGTCCGATTGAAGATCTTGTAGTCTCCTAGACCCTTATAAGAATTTAGTTTGGTAAAGAGTAAGGATATGAAAGTAGTTCTCAAGAAGTCACGCACACAAAAATACACTTTTCAAAATACAAGTTTTTGGTAATGTTGGTTTTGGTGCATATTTGGTTAATATACATGTTTCACAATTTTTTAAAATTTTATATCAAAGTTTAGAACATGTATTTTATCTCCTATACTATGATACTCAGCCCTCAAATCATTGAAAAATACTTTAAAAATATTTTCATATTCAAAAAATCTGTTTTTAAAGTATTTCAGGCCATTTCAGTCGACCGGCCGGTCGATCGTAACTGTTTCAGGCTACAACGGTCGACCGCCCGGTCGACTGGAGCCTTGTGGCCATGGACGTGCACGTTGTGCATGTCTGTCGGTCGACCGCGATGGTCGATCGTCAAGCCCTGTGGTCGACCGATCGGTCTACCGATTGCATGACCCTTGCTCTCGGGTTTTGCCGGTCGACCGGGCCGATAGACCGGCAGTTCATATTTCTGTTTTAAAAATGACCGCGATCGACCGTCCAGTCGACCGGAGCCAACGGCTCTTTTGCCAAGTGGCCGGCGGTGGTATCTTGATAGTGGTTGTTCAAGACACATGACATGGGATATTAACAACTTTATAACCCTATCAAGATACCATGAAGGTGGCATCGTCACCTTCGGAGATGACTCCAAAGGAAAGATTGTTGGTATAGGTAACATTAAACTTGGTTCATCTCCTATGATTGAAAATATTGTTTTAGTTGATTGCCTCAAACATAATCTCTTGAGTGTTAGTCAACTTTGTGATAAAGGTTTTAATGAAATTTTTGATAACTTAGCTTGTAATGTTTTTGATAGACAAACTAATGCATGTATACTCTTCGGTTTTCGTGAAAACAATGTATACATGATTGATATGTCTAATATGCAATGTAATGCCACTTGTTTGAAGGCCTTTAATGATGACTCTTGGTTGTGGCATAGGAGACTAGGCCATATCGCTTTTGACCATCTATCTAGAATAAACAACAAAGAAGCGGTGAAAGGTATTCCTTACTTGAAATTTAAAAAGGACCGCATTTGCGATGCGTGCCAACTTAGGAAACAAACCAAGTCCTCTTTCAAATCCATCAAGGATATCATGACATCACAACCTTTGGAGTTAATTCATATGGATTTGTTTGGTCCTACTAAAATCAAAAGTCTAAGTGAAAATTGTTTTGCTTTTATTTTAGGTGATGATTTTCTCATTTTACTTGGGTTTTCTTTTTAGAACACAAAAATCAAGTCTTTTCACATTTTCAAACATTTAGGAAAAGAGTTGAAAAGGAAAATGATTCTTCAATTTTACGAATAAGGAGTGATAGAGGTGATGAATTCAATAGCCAAACCTTTATCACTTACTGCGAAGAAAATGGAATTAAACATGAATTATTGTGTCCTAGAACTCCACAACAAAATCGAGTAGTTGAGAGAAAAAATCGAACATTACAAGAAATGGGTAGGACAATGACAAATGAATACGGTCTCCCTCAATATCTATGGGCCGAGGCCGTAAACATTTCTTGTTACATATCAAATAGGGTTTTCTTTTGCAAAAATACTTCTAAAACTTCTTTCGAAATTTAGTATTTAAGAAAACTAAATGCTTCTTATATTAAAGTTTTTGGTTGTAAGTGTTTTGTTTTAAATACTAAAAATAATTTAGGTAAGTTTGATGCAAAATCTTATGAAGCTATTTTTGTAGGTTACTCTAACACTAGTAAAGCCTATAGAGTCTTCAATAAATCTACAATAACTATTGAAGAATCTATACATGTAAAGTTTGAGGAATCTAATATTTTTGTTGAGAATGTTGTAGAAATAGATTTCTTAGGTGAAGACATAGAGAGGATAACCTTGAAAGATTCACCTGTAAAAGAAGACGAGCCAACGATTAATGTGTAAAGTGAAGTTCAAGAAGTTGAAGTGGAGCCACCATAACCACTTCCAAAGGATTGGAGATTCACTCCACATCACCCCAAGGATCTAATTATAGGTGATGTATCAAAAGGGGTAACTGCTCGTTCTAAACTCCATGATCTTTGTGGCCATTTTGCTTTTATTTCTCATTTTGAACCAAAGAACATCCTCGAAGCCGAAGGCGACTCATATTGGTTGCTTGCCATGCAAGAGGAACTCAATCAATTTGAGCGCAACCAAGTTTGACATCTTATTTCTCGACCCCATGATAGACCAACAATTAGCACTAAATGGATTTTTAGAAACAAGATGGATGAGTCGGGTAATGTTGTTAGGAACAAAGCTAGGTTAGTGACCCAAAGTTACACCCAAATGAAGGAATCGATTTTGAGGAAACCTTTGCACCCGTAGCACAGCTTGAAGCCATACAGATAACACTTGCTTTTGCCTCCTATAAAAATTTAAACTTTTTCAAATGGATGTCAAAAGTGCATTTTTAAATGGGTTTATTGAAGAGGAGGTGTATGTTGAACAACCCCCTGGTTTGTTGATCCTATACATCCGGATTTTATTTTCAAACTAGACAAAGCTCTTTATGGTTTAAAGCAAGCTCCTAGAGCTTGGTATCAAAGACTTTCATCTTTTCTTATTTCAAATGGTTTTGCTAAACAAAAATAGATACTATTTTGTTTACCAAACAAATTGAAAATGATATTCTTATTGTTCAAATATATGTTGATGATTATATTTGGTTCTATTAATGAAAAACTTTGCAAAGATTTTGAATCATGAATGAAGGAGGAATTTGAGATGTCTATGATGGGTGAGCTTAACTATTTCCTTGGTCTCCAAATCAAGCAAAGGAGTGATGGGATTTTATAAATCAAGCCAAGTACACGAAGAAATTCATCAAGAAATTCAGGCTTGAAGGGGCTAAGCAAGTAAAACTCCCATGGCTGCCACCACAAAACTTGATAAGGATGAATAAGGTATAAATGTAGACATTAAACTCTATTGTAGTATGATTGGTAGTTTATTGTATTTAACGGCTAGTAGGCCGGACATTATGTTTAGTGTGTGTCTTTGTGCTCGATTTCAATCGTGTCCTAAAGAGTCTCATTTGATTGCGGTAAAACGTATTATTTGATATCTTAAGGGCACCATTGGATGGGTTTGTGGTATCCGAAGACCGGACAATTTTTCATGACGAGTTTTTCAGATGCTGATTATGCGGCTTGTAGAGTGGATAGGAAGAATACTAGTGGAACATGTCAGTTTCTAGGAAATTGCCTTGTTTCATAGTCTTTCAAGGAGCAAAATTCTGTAGCCCTCTCAACCGTCGAGGCAGAGTATGTTGCGGTAGGGGCTTGTTGTGCTCAAGTCCTTTGGATAAAACATACTCTCCTTAACTATGATTTGCATTATGATCATATTAAAATATTTTGTGATAATACTACTACTATTCATATGACTAAAAATGCAAATCAACATAGTAAGACAAAGCACATTGACATTCGATATCACTTTCTTAGAGATCATTATGAGAAAGGTGATATTGAAATTGATTATGTTTCCACCGATTTTCAACTTGCCGATATTTTTACTAAACCACTAGATTATAATAGATTTTCATTTATTTGTGGTGAATTAAATGTTTGTGTTATGGACTCATGAGAGCTTTCCAAATACTCTTCGAAAATATTTTTATTGGCTTAACCCTTTTTGATGCATGACAAAAAGGGAGAGAAGTATATTTGAGTTATTTCTTGCTTATGCTACAATTCATGTTTGTTTCATTTTTTTAAAAGGACATATTCTTTTCTTATACTTGTTAGATAGCATGATTTGAGAGCTTTTTCAAGCTCCTTACATCTTTGTTTTAAAATAACTCATATGTTTTGTCATCATCAAAAAGGGGGAGATTGTTGGCCCAAGGTTACAATCACCCGGTTTTAGAGTTTTGATGATCACAAAACATATATAGTTATTTGTACTAATTAAGTTTAAGTGTTTAAGATTATTTCAGGGTTCTATGGTTTCAAGGAGTTTCTTCCTAAAGGAAGGTGGTGTTGACTCAAGATGACTCAAAACGGGATCAAGAATTCAAGTTATTCAACGATGCATTGAAAAAGCCCGATTGAAGATCTTGTAGTCTTCTAGACCCTTGTAAGAATTTAGTTTGTTAAAGAGTAAGGATATAAAGTAGTGCTTAAGAGGTCACACACACAAAAATACACTTTTCAAAATACAAGTTTTTGGTAATGTTGGTTTTGGTGCATATTTGGTTAATATACATGTTTCACAATTTTTCAAAATTTTATATCAAAGTTTAGAACATGTATTTTATCTCCTATACTATGCTACTCAACCCTCAAACCATTGAAAAATACTTTAAAAATATTTTCATATTCAAAAATCTATTTTTAAACTATTTCAGGCCATTTTGGTCGACCGGCTGGTCGACCGTAACTATTTCAGGCTATAACGGTTGACCGCTCGGTCGATTGGAGCCTTATGGCCATGGACTTGCACGCTGTGCGCGTCTGTCAGTCGACCACGACGGTCGACCGTCGAGCCCTGCAGTGGACCTACCGGTCGACCGACTGCATGACCCTTGCTCTCGGGTTTTGCCAGTCGACCGGGCCGGTCGACCGGCAGTTTATATTTCTGTTTTAAAAATGACCGCGGTCGACTGTCCGGTCGACCGGAGCCAACGGCTCTTTTGCCAAGCGACCGGCCGGTCGACCGGCAGCTGTCCAGATTGCTCCAACGGCTATATTTTAGATCTGTTTTATTTTTTATGAATTCCAATGGCTATTTCTTGTTTCCAAGCGGCTAAACTCACCCCTAATGACCTAGTATCACTTATGAATAGTATTTATCCATTCCCTATAAATAGAGGTCATTGGTCTTTGGTTTTCTCACAAGAAAAATATCTAAGTTTTCAAGTTTTCAAGAGAAGAAGTGTTTCATTGCTTTGCATTTTCAAAGTTCTTTCAATTGCAATATTTTTCAGTTGGTTTTCAATTCTTCTTAACTTCTACTACTGAAATTTTTCTCTCATTTTACTTCTTGAGCCAAAACTCATACTCCACTCTATAGAAGTTGTAAGAGAGAGTTTGTGGTCTTTCTAGATCACCAAGTGACTTTTATTCTTTGAGTTGTGGTTCCTCTTGTGTGAGGATTGTATTGTTAGAGTTGGGTAATCCGGTCTTGTGTAGACCAATTGTAATCCCTTGGGTGTAAGGTTCCTGTGTGGAAGTTCCCTTTGTAGATTTAGTGAAAATCCTTCATAGTGGTGAAGGCGGGGACGGAGAGCAGTGGCTCGAACCTCGAAACAAATTCTATTGTGTTTGCGATTATTTTCCTTCTTGCTCTTTGTTGTCTTACATTCTTATACTTGTGCTAACACTTGCTTTGTCTTCATTATTGCGTTCATTTCATATTCTTGCATTTTCGGTCTCTACTCATGTCAATAAGGAAGCAATTAAGCACCTCAACTCATAATTTAGAGGAATCAAGGAGGAGAAGTTCTGGAGCCCTTCACGGGGAATTCGGCTTCAATTTCTTGTTTTGAGTGACCGCTTGCATCATTCATCTTAACTTGTTTAAAAAGAGTATTAGATTAGAATTAACACCTATTCACTCCCTAGGTATTTTTCAAAAACTTGAACTCAGCAAATTTATGCAGAAGAGTTGAACTCTTTGTAAAGCTGCTCTGCCTCAGCTGGAAAATCTCCACTCTTCAATAGCAAACTGAGCTATTTACGGGAGTTTCGGGATAATATTGTCCCCTAAAAATCCTCCATAAAGGGGTTAACTCCTCTCATTATGTGGGCAATACTTGACTCAGTAATGAGGGTAGTTATAACTGAGACGCAGGGCTCCTCTGCAGTTGAGATACCGGTTTGAGCTCTACGTTTAGCCGTTGAGGTGATGCTGGACACGGGTCTCAAGCTCCGCATTTAGGCACTGCGGTAGTGTTGAAACATGAGCCTCAAACTCTGTGTTTCCTCATTGACGTGATATTAGACGCGTGCCTCGAGCTTCGCGTTTGAGACGTGGGCTTCAAGCTCTGTGTCTAAGCACTGAGGTGGTGCTAAGACACGCGCTTCGAGCCCTGCATCTTAGCATTGCAGTGGTGTTGAGACGCAAGCTTTCGAGCCCTGCGTCTTGGCATTGGAGGGATGTTGAGGCGCAGGCTTCAAGCCCTGTGTCTTGGCATTACACGAGTGGCTTTGATTAGCCTCGCGTCTAAAATATGAACTCTGTTATCTAATGACTTGTCTCCAGAGATTTTTAGATAGTCTACAGAACCCCCTCTAAGTTTTCAAAACTTCGTGGTTGACTGGGACGGGTTTTGAAACACTTTGGACTTTCTTTTGAGAGCAAGCTTTCAAGACTGGACTGGCAATCTTCTGAGATATCTTGAGCTTGATCTTGTCTGGATTTTGGTCTTCGTGAGTGTACTGTTAAACTCTTTGAAGCCACCAGAGATGATTCATCGTGAGTGTCTAGATACGCAGTCCAGACCTCTTTGGTACAATGAGCTGGTTATCAGTGTATTGTTAAATCAAAAAAATTACCAACTGTTTTTTCCAGTATACTGTTGAACTGAATGCGGAAGCAGAGACTGAACACAGGTCTTGTAGATGCGAAAGTCATGTTATCCTAGAAACGTGAACCTCGTTTGAAGTAGAAACACAACTCTCATTCATTAAAGAGACACAAACATCAAAGTGGAGATGCAGTTCGCACTTTGTTGAAGTGACGCGGACTTCTCTTTGTTGAAGAGATACGGCTCTGCTATTTTGCGAAGGCGCGAGTTTCATTTGAAGTGAAGACGCACCTTTCGCTTGATGTAGAAACGCGGCACTGAGCGTTACAAACACAGACTTGATTTAAAGTAGAGAAGCAGCTCTTGTTTGGAATAGAAACGCAGCTCTCTTGTTAGCTAAGAAGCGAGCTTAAGAATACTGAAGAGATGTAGTCTTTGAAATGGAGACGCAACTCTCACTTTGTTGAAATGACGCAGACTTCGAGGTGGAGACACGGACTTCTCTCTTTTGAAAAGACGTGGCTCTAAATTATTGAGGGGACGCGATTCTGAATTGGTGAAGGGATACAGCCCTTAGCCATCGGAGAGACACATTCTTTCATTTGTTGAGGGAACGCAGCCCTTTGCAGTCGAAGAGACGCGGTCTTCATTTCGTTGAGGGAACGCAACCTTCAACTTGTTGGCGGGGACGCAAGCTTCAAAACGCGGCCCTTGAAGTGTTACTTGCAGCTGTAGAGACGCGAATCCGATGACATGACTCTCCTTGCGCAAAGATCTCGCTGGATCTTTTGAGGCAAAGCCGGTATTGACTGTTAGGGATGCGTGTCATTGGGACTTCTTGGAGTAAAAATCCACGTATCTTACTTAGATTGGATTTGAGATTCGCGTCGCAAATTAAGGATATTAATTAGCCTTTTAGAACGACTTTGATTTTTATGCCGTTAATTAATGGCCATTAGCGAGCCTATAAATAAGCCATGAGCCTCTTAACAATCATTCATTTTGACTGTTTTTCTTTTCTGGGCAGGTACTCTGAAGAACCTTTAGGGTTCTTAGACTGTCTTCTTATTTGTCTTGACTTCCTTTTTACATTGAAAATCAGACAAGCGGAAGTGATTATCCTTAATTTGCTAGAAGTGTGATATTTAACTTTGCAACTCAAGGTTGGAGAATTTCATGTAAGGAATTTTAAAAAGGCTACTGTTAGAGATGTGATATTAAACTTGACAGGAGTAGAACAGGTTTTATAGACTTGCCATCCTATGGATAAGAATGACAAGTGAGGTTTTCACTCCACAAGGGATTGTGATTGAGTTTTCATCAGAGATTTAGAATTAACATCATTAAGACTCAGCTGGAAATTAATGAAAACATTGTTAAAAGTGTGATATCAACCTAACAGTGATTTTAAGTGGACCCGCCATCCTATTGACGAGAATAACAAGTAAGGCTAGACCCGTCGGGGATTTTTACTGTCAGATGTGTGATATTAACTTAACGGATTGGATTGAATTCTGTCAGAGGTGTGATTTTAACTTCAATAGGGTGTGAGCTAGAAGTATACTGTTAACCTAGGTTCATAGGAATTTCAGTTTCATTGGAAAAACTAAAGATACCACTGTCATAGGTGTAGTACTGAACTCAACAGTCGGGGTAATGCTAGAGGTGTAATTTTAAACTTAGCATTGGTCATCTCTAGTTCGATACGAAAGCTCGAGGGAAAGTCATTATCATAGGTATATTGTTGAACTTAACAATGAATTAGATGTTAGAGGTGTGATGTTAAACTTCGCATCGCTCGTCTCAACTTCGATATAGAAGCCTGAGGAAAGTAACTGTCAGAGGTTTAATATTGAACTTGGCAACAACTTGATCACTGTTAGAGGTGTGATATTAAACTTAACAATAATTTGTCAGAGGTGTAGTGTTAACATGACAACAAGAGTTAGTTTGCGATATGAGTAATTTTGAGAACTTGCCATTCTATTGAGGAGAATTGACAAGTGAAGTTTGGATTGTCAGAGGTGTAGTGTTAACTTGACAATTTTGAAGACTTGTGACTCCATGTAAGGGAGTGACAAATGAAAGTTCGTACTTGCTGAGGAGTATTGAAACTTTTCACTATTAAAGATATAGTGTTAACATAGCAGTGATTGAGCTTGTGGACCTACCACTCCATAGGTGGGAATTGGTAGGGGACTTTGGTGGAGAAATAGAATAAATTGTTAGAGGTGTAATATTAACTTGACGAACCCCATTGGGAATTAAAGAAAATGGCTTGCCAGAGGTTTACTGTTAACGTGACAAGCCTTTGCTATTTCATCAGGAAAATGGACACAAGTATTTTTGTGGTCCTACCATTCTGTAGGAGGGATTGGTAGAGATTTTGGAAGGGAAGACGGAACCAAATCTCTTAGAATTTTTAGCAAACCCTCAGCTATAAACGGATTTGGTATGCCTTTAACAACAACCGTTTGAGTTGGGCTAGTCATGCTATTCTCCTCAGCATGATGAGTTGTCGAGGACTTATGTTAGACTTAAAAGCCAACATTTTCCTCTATCCTTAGCCGTCAGAGGTGTCAGATGTTCATAGATAAACTAGAGAAGAGTAACAAGGTTAAAATGAAAGTTTCACACTTTGTCTTTTCTTCGATATCATTATGATGAAAATAATGTTCGGTCAGCTCGGCAATGATCGATCGTAATTTGATTCATTAAAGAAAGAAGATTTTTTTAGCGCTCTTCTAAATATCTTGGATCTAGAAGTTTTGATCAGAGGTATAATATTAATCTGATCATGAGAAGAATCCTGTTAAGGATAGTATTTCTTCAAGAATCTGTCGTTGATTGGCATCATGAGTATATCACCGTCTGGGGTTATGAGACGGTAAGCTTCATTCGAGTAGACTGACTCTACCACAAATGGTCCTTCTTATTTGGGCTAGAATTTTTCTTTTATCTTATGTGTCATCATCATGGGTCTTCTGGCAGCTAAGACAAGGTCATCTTTCTTGAAAGTCCGCTCATTGACTTTCTTATTGAAGGCTCTGGAAATTCAAGCTTGATAAAGCTCGATTTCCTATTAAGCCTTCAGGCGTTTATCATTTAAAGCTTTCAGTTCTTGGAGTCGCAGTCGATACTTCTCCTCATTTGTCATCTCCATTGTCAAGGCAACGCGAGAGATGGGATCTGAGTTTCTAGTGGGAGTACGACTTCACACCTGTATATCAAAGAGAATGGTGTAGCTTTCGTCAGGATTCTCACTGTTGTGAGATAAGGTCTTAAGCATTCACCTAACTTATCATCCCAGTCGCATTAGCTCTTCGAGATGAATTTCTTAAGAAGTTTCCCAATGATTTTTTAAAAAAGTTTCTACAAGCCCATTAGCGGCGGAGTAGTATGCCGTTGAAGATGCACTTTGAATTCTAAACTTGTTGCAGAACCTCTAGAATACTTAGCTGACGAACTGAGGCCCATTATTGTGGATAATTCGTCATGGAACGCCAAAGCGGTAGACTACATGATGTTTTATAAATTTGATCACATCAGATGTCTTCACCTCCTTTAGAGGGATAGCCTCTGTCCACTTGGAGAAGTAATTAGTTAGGGATAAAATAAACTGATGTTCTTTGGATAAAGGTAGGCTTATAGGACCAACCACGTCCATTCCCCACATCTCTAATGGCCGGGAAGAAGTTATAGGACGAAGATGTTCTGGTGCCTGATGAATGAAGTTACCATGGATTTGAAAGCATGGCATCGCTTAGCGTAAGTGATGACATCAGGGAACATTTTTGGCCAATAATATCCAAGTCTTCAGAATCGATCTCCAAGTTTTGGAGCAGGTTGGTGAGCTCCACATATACCATCATGAGCCTCTTTGAGTGCTTCAGTGCCTTTATATGTGACAAGCAGCGGAGGAGAATTCCATCATGCGATCGACGATACAGTGTTCTCATGATCGCATTGTACTAGAATTTAGAGGCTTTCCTTCTAATGGCAGCTGCCTCTTTAGGGTCATCAGGCAGAATGTCACACAATGCGTAGTTGATGTATGGGAATCGCTAATTATTAAGCTCTGGACCTGCTGAAGTCTAGAGTTTCTTTGACTTGAAGGTTCCTTGCTGGAATCTGATCATTTTCAAGGGCAAGTTTCGGATAGTACAAGTCATGACCGTAGATGAGTACTTTCTCTGCCGCTCTGGCTGGAAGAGCCAAGGAAACAGCGAGGGATGCCAGTGAATTTGCATGTGCATTTTGTTGGACATAGTCGATGTAAAAGTTTCTGAACCTCTCTGCCATGTTGATGGTTACGTTGTGATAGGATACTAAGTCTTCATGTCTGACTTCGTACTCCCCGCGAACCTGGTTAATGATGAGCTTTGAATCACTATATGCTTCGAGATTTTTAACACCAATCTTGTTGGCGATTTTCATCCCGATCAAGAGAACATTATATTCAGCTACATTGTTAGAACACAATTCAGTTAATGAGAATGCATGAGGGATTACAAGTTTAGTTGGGAGACAAGTACTACCCCCACTCCCGCTACGATAGTTACTCGAGGACTCATTCTTGATGCGCTGTCAAAGAAGAGTTACCACATCTGTCCTTCGAAATATATCTGGGTTAAGCAAACTTCAGAGACCTCATCTAGGAGATCTTCATAAAGTTTGGTTGTCGTTGGTTTTGGATGCTCAACTAAGAAGTCTGTCACTGCCTGTCCCTTCACAGCTCTTTGCGATAGAAATTGCATCTCATATTGGGAGAGCAATATGGCCCATTTTTGCCAATCGACCATTCAGTGATGATGACTTTATCATAAGCAATCTTAAAGGATTGACTTTTGATATGACGTGTATGGTGTTGGCCCACCAAGTAGTGTTGCATCTTCTGGACGGCGAATACCAACGCCAAGCATTCTTTTTCGATCGGGTTGTATTGATGTTCAGCTCCGATCATTATTCTACTCAGGGGAATAGATTGTCTGCTCATGTTCCTGATCATTATTCAAAGCTAGCAAAGCTCCTAGAGAATGATTCATAGCTCGAACGTATATCAGGAAAGGTTTTTGCGACACTGGAGCTGTAAGGACAGGTGGATGCGTGAGGTACCGCTTGATTTCCTTGAACGCTTGTTGGCAAGTATCGTCCCAGATGAATGAAACACCCTTCTTCATTAATTTGGTGAAGGATTGGCATCGTCCTTAGAGATTTGAGATAAACCTCCGGATATAATCCTGTCGCCCTTGCGATCCTCTAAGCTCTCTAAGATTCCTTGGAGGTTGCATCTCCTGAACGGTGCGGACTTTCTCTAGGTCGAGGTGGATTCCTTTGCATGTTACGATAAATCCAAGAAATTTACCGCTGGCTACCCCAGGAAGGATTTGGTGGGATTCATCTTCACTTGATGCGCTCGCATGATGTCGAATATTATCTTTAGATCTGCTATGTGATCGCCTTTGGTACGACTTTTCACTGCAATATTGTCTACGTAGCATTCCATTATTTTGTGTATATATTCGTGAAAAATTGTATTTATAGCTCTCTGGTATGTCGCCTCCGCGTATTCTTCAATCCGAAGGGCATCACAGTATAGCAATACACCCCTAGTGGTGTCCTGAAGGATGTATGCTTCTCGTCATCAGGATACATCTTAATTTGCTTGTATCCAGATAATCCGTCCATAAAGGACACCCGTTCGAACACACACGTGTTGTCGATCATGACACCCGTGATTGGAAGGGGGAACTCATCTTTAGGACACACCTTACTTAGATCACGGTAATCAATGCAAACTCGAATCTTCTCATTCTTCTTGGTAATGGGGATGATATTAGCCACCCAATCAGGGTGTTGTTCTTCCCTGATGAAACCAGATTCCATAAGCTTCTTGACTGGATCACTTTCATTATCCTTGAATGGAACCATCGTTGCTGTTACTTAATGGGCCTCGCGTCCGGATTAATGTTAAGGTGATGCATAGCCACTTGAGGGTCGAGCCCTGGCATATCCTCATAGTTCCAAGAGAAAACATCTATATACTCTCGCATCAGAGATATTAAATCTTCCATCTCGAGAGGTGATCAGCTTTTGCTTATAAAGATAGGCTTAGGCTTAGGCTCATTTCTAAGATTAACCTGGGTTATCTTATCTTCTGTGGGTGGTTCGCGTTGTCCAAAGCGAATATCCCAGAGAGTATTTAAGTGTTTGATCTAAGGATATGTATCTGACTTGATTATTTCTTTATTTTCATCTTCCGGGTGGCTTGTTGAAATCATGTTTACTAAATTTTTTTTGAAGATATTGCCGACACTGACATTTGACTCCCACGATGACGTGCCTGACGAGTGATTATGATGTAATGACCCTTCAGACTCAGAAGCTGACGGGATCAGAGTTGACACATAACCCAACCCCCTGCGAGTTTAATGATAATAATCAGGGGCTTTCCCTTTTGGAACGAAGGATTGAAGCATTGTTTCCTTCCTTTGCCGAAGTTCAGGCCAAGACCACATGTTAGGTCATACCCCATGTTCTCCATCATTCTAAGTACATTTGACTCATAATGAGAGAACTGAGGAAGTTCAGTCTTGCTTTTTGAGTTTTCGCAAGTCGTTGGTTTGGACTCGACTCTTCCAAAACCGATCAGTTTTTGACCTTTGCGTCTTACTAGGACCTCGAAAAAAGATCCTCGCACATCACTGACGCTTTGATATACCGTGAGAGATGATCTCATCGGTACATGAAATGATATTAGGACATCTATTGCTGACCAGGGGTCATCACCTACATTGGTACTAGTATCTGATGGCACGAAATCAAAAGCAAACACAGAAAAGTAAGCCAAATCTAACTCTTCATTAATATACTACTCGCCTACATCATTGGCGGTGTTATTGACATCGAGCTTATTAATGCTCGTTACAAGTGGATTCAGCTCCCAAAGATATTCTTCTTCTGCCTCTGGCTTGACTCAGCTTTGTTACCAGAGTCTATTTCTTCTGGTTGCGGATTCTTGTCTGTTTTCAGAGAATCAGCAGGGAGTCTGTGAAGTAGTTCTTTACCCTTCTGAACGGATGCCTTTCGACGAACAATGTTAAGACTTTTTCATCTCCGTCAACAAACTTCATGACTTGATGAAGAGTAGAAGGGACTATGGAGTTGCGATGTGATCGTACACATATTTTGCATTCTTTTCATTACACTCCTACATTTATCGTGTAATAAATCTGCTAATTTTCTTGTCTTAAGTATTTATTTTGCAGAAGATAATAATGAAGAGAAAGAGGATTAAATTAAATAAATACCAGTTAAAATCAGATTTAACTGGATCTATTTGGTTAGCTGAGGCTGATCCCAGATCTAGTTAGAACAAATCAAGGATTGGGGCAAATGTTCAGCTGAAGATCAGAGCAAATCAAAAAGATAACACCAAATGGAAACCGGCAAAATTCAGATTTCTATAAATCCATTTTGGTTAGCTAAAGATCAACTGAGGATAATATCAAATACAGAGAGATAAATGGATAGAGAGAAGATCAACGGATGAGATGAAGCAAGTTTGATTCAGATTTTGACTGGATATATTTTAGTATTCGAATCATACTTTTGTTACAGAATCTCAATTCTGATGATTCAAGATGATCCAGAAAGTAGACTTACAGAGATACAACTCTTATGTTGATCATTATTTCTAATTCTGTCATTTGATAAGTGATATTCAGCAATCAACACGCCAACAAACTGCAGATCAGAACTGAATATCCACCTCAAATCAAGTTTGAAGATAAGGAGAGTTCAAAAATTGCCAGATTTACTTATCTTCATACTCCTCTACCCTCTCCATTTCTCCTATAAATACCTGCACTCAAAGGCAAAAGGGACGACCATGCAGAGATAGGATTTAGTCCAGTTTTCATTCTTTGTAGTTTAGGTTTTTCTTTTTTTTTTTATGTAATTTTAATTTGTATGTAAGCTTAAGTTAGATGAAGATTCATGTAAGTAAGACAAAGAGGCTTATGTTGAGAGTGACACCGATGTACCCTCCTCCTTTCTTCCATCGTTTCAAGCAATAAAAGGTAATATTTTGATGTTCTTCTTTACTTTCATTTTCTTTTTCTTCTTTCTTCTTTACCTCTTTTATTTTTGATGAGCTTGCGAGTGAATTTAGAAGCATAAGTATAACAATGTTGTGTGAGTGCCAACGATAGTTCATGAAGATGTTCTCCTCCTCAAGATCCGTATCACTTCATTCTTGCTCGGCTTGATGATATAATGCGAACGGGGACTGAGCTCGATCCTATGACCTATGCATTGAATGCCTCCGAAGTAAGGTAGAACATGCAAGGGTTCTAGGTAAGTCATCAACCAAAGTAGGTAAGTATTTCTTCAATCTTCTTTCTTTTCTTTTATTTCTTTAGTATAGATCACCACATCTTCCAAATCTTTCATCACTTCTTTTCCAACTCATTTGTACATAGTCGCTTTTTGATTCTCCACCTTCTTCATCTATCGCTTTCTTTTTAACTTTAACCTTTAACTCTTCTTTCATTTTTATTTCTTAAAATAAAGAAGAACCTTCGTTTTTCTTCATAAAGATTTCAATACAAAACTTTGAACGCTTCTATCGCAAACCCTCCTTGTGGATCACGACCCGCATAGCCACTTACTATAGCGGTAAGAATTGAGCACTTGCACATCTCTATTTCTAAATCTAAAAATCTGTATTTTGTGTGCAGGTCTTGCCTCAATCAAATTTTGGCGCCGTTGCCGGGGAGGGTAACATTTTTATTGAAATCTGATTTTTATTGAAAAATTTTTAGAACTAAAACGAACTTTCTTCTCTGTTGCAGGTTATAGGGTAAGCAAAGCAGGAAAATAAGATTGCAGTAACATATAAGTGATCTTGGGCCTCTGCTCTAGAAAGCAGAGACCAAGTGCCCTCTGATTTGCCGCGTTTTCGCGGCCAAAGCCGCGGATCCGCAGCAAAAAGGAGTTGACTACTAAACAGGTTTTTTGCAGGGCTGCTTGTTTTACAAAAATATTATTTTCTGCAAACTTTTTTTTTATATGCCATCACATAAGCCTGCTAATAAACCAACAGTAAAATACTTGTTGAAAAAGATAAAACATTGATTAGACGTTTGCATTTTAGATACGTGTCTTTTCAATTCATTTATTTTACTGTTGAAGAGTGCTGGAGTAAGGTACGTACGCATTGCATTCAGAATAGGACTCATTCTTGGGTGATTTATATTGGTTTGAGTGAATCTTATTTATCTTGTACACTTGCACAAATTGATTTTAAGGGCAATACCCAATAACAAGATAAGGTGGAGATTTAATCACCCTTCCTTGGCCCAAAAATCAGATTCCAAGCACTCACTAACTCAAGCCTAACTAAAAATGAGTAGACGTTGGCCCTAGGGACATCTCGGACTCAATTAGGAGATTATCCTAAGGGGGAAAAGTGTTGGAATTTGACTCCTACAAAATCAGTGTTTAGGAAAGGGATTAAGGGCCGAAAGCCCGAAGTTGGTGGTTATTTAATTAAGGAACGTCTTTGACGGAAAACCTCCCACCAACCTTGCCCTGACCTGGCTGATTAACTAGTGGTCAAAGTCTGCATTAAACCTCCCGTGGACAGTCTAATCAGTTAGGAGTCGTCTAGGTCATAGGTCTACCCTAACTTAGTTAGAATTTTTTCCTTTTATTTATTTGTTTATTTGTTTGTTTTTCTTTCTTTTTGTTTGTATTTTATTATGTGATATGGCTTATAATAACAATTTTTTCAACTTCAATAATAATCCATATTACACACCGACTTCATTTTCGGATATTACCAACCCGACATATCATAACTTTAACCAACTTAGTGTGCCGGATTGGTCTTATCCGAATCAATATAACCATGTCCCCAATCTTATAACCATAATTTCCATAATAATTTCAACTCTTCACAGAGTCAATGGGATTCACCTCCCCCGAGTCCAATTTTCAACCAACTTGTCCTCCTTCTCCACCTAGTCCACAATATTTTCAAGATTCATACTCAATTCCACCAGTCCAAAATAGAAAACTATCAATTTTGGAAATGAGTATGCATGAGTCCAAACAAAAATCCCAAAATCTGATGGACTGACAATTTCACCACCAATTCTAAGACAACACTTCATCTTTTCATTAAAACAATGAACCTATCAACTATGAAAAGATGCTTGAATCCATGACTCAGGCTCAAAACGCTCGTAATCGTGACATAGATATGATGGTCCAAACTCTACGTTCTCACCTTTTGACCAGTTCTGATGTCACTAACCATTCTGTTAGAGCCAAAGAGTCATGTTGTTTTGGAAATCAAGGTTCCATTTCAGAACAATCATTTGAACTTGCCTAAACTCCAAATTTTGAAAAGACTATTGACAGTTTGGCAAGTTATCCTTTTCCTGAAATCAAACTTGAAAATGAATATGATCATGAACCTCAACTTAGTGATTCAATTTTACTTCCTGATTCAATAATGACTCCGGTGTCTTCACCTGATTTCAATCTTTTCCCCGAGTCAACGTTGGATCCTGTGCCAATTCATCATGAAATTGAATCACCCATTCTTGATGATCATATTGAACTTGACCAATTTTACACTTCAGAAAATCCTATTGACAAATTCGCAAGTTCTCATTTTTTTGATATTGAACTCAATGAGATATGTGACCTAGATTCTCAAATCTGTGATTCAGTTCAACTTTCTGAATCAATATTGACTCCTGTTTTGTTACCAAACTTGAATAATATTTTAGAGTCAGTTTTGATTCCCCCACCTATCATTCCTGAACTTGAATCACCAATATTAAGTCACATTCCATTGTCGAAAAATAAATGTGGACTTGAGTTTCACCTTCTTGACTTGGACCCACTTCCTGAACCAATCTCGACTCCTGAGCCTTTACTTGACTTAAGTCACCTCCTGAGTCGGTATTAGTTCCTATACTTCCTGAGTCCAAGTCAATCATTCTATCATTTCATACTCCACTTTAGGACAAGGTGGTTGACAAATTTGACTCCGAAATTAATTATGGAATTTGGAAATTAGATGGGGTCAAATATTTAATAAAAATCTTTTATGGATTCATAATTTTAATGGGTTATATTAGTGAAATTTCTGGTGGGTTTCTCCGAACCCAACGAAAAGTCGATTGGGCCGCATTTCGTGGACCAATCAGACCACCTCCGGAACCACCACCTTAAGGTAACATTTTCTTTCCCTTTCGTCTTTTTCATGCATCTATGCATTAATTCATACATTGAGGACAATGCATGAGATAGGTGTGGGGGAGGGTCTAATATAAATTAGGTTTTCTTTTTATTAAAAAAAAATTAACATTTTCTTTACTTTTAAAAAGTTTTTGAAAATAGAAACAATATTTTGACATATTTTTTGTAAGAAATTAAGTCAATTTAAGGAATAGAAAAATCCAAATTAGGATTTCTTATACTTGGTCAAAATAAGATTATTTGTTTGATTTTTAGAGTTAGGAAGAAAATTTGTCAAAGTAATTTAGTTTTGATCTTTACCTTGATGAAATATGCACACTTCATACACTTACACACTTAGGGTTCAAAAACAAAGATTCTTATGCCTTATATATATATATATATATATATATATATATATATATATATATATATATATATATATATATATAAAGAAAAAAAATATATATCTATGAAAGATAAATAAATCTAATTATCAATTAGCTAGGTGCTTTGGCCTAAGCAAGCCTTAGTATTTATGCGAAAGATGATTAGATAAGTTTGAGAAAAAAAATCCTCTGATTAAACTGGGTATTTGTGCCTAATAAAGCATAAGTATTCACGCCTAAAAGTGATTCATATAATAAAATCCTTAGTTTTGTGGCCTTGTTTGCTCGAGTCCTTAAGTCCTTGGGGTGTTTTCTCACCTGGTGCCCTAAGACCGTTTGGTTTGGGAGTCATCGATTAAAAGCTCGTTAAATGGGCAGATTAGAAAGCCTAATAAAACAAAGGAATAATACCATAAAAAAAGTATATATATATATATATATATATATATATATATATTATATATATATATATAATATATATATATATATATATATAAGGCATAAGAGTTTGAGTTAATAAACCTTAGTCAAAATTTTCACAATCACAAGGTGCGTATGACTTAGGATAAAGTAATAGACTATATGAGAAGTACAATTTGACTCCTTACTTTGATTGATAACAAATTTTTGAATAGAGACTAAGTTTAGGAATGAAAAATTCAGCTTTCCTATAACTTATAGATTACTTAAATCTTACAATTATATTTCAAATATTTTTCTCTTTCAAAATGCTTTTCGAAAATACTAACTCTTTGTTTCTCTTTCTTTATGGATTTTGTGGGTGTAATCCACTGAAAACCCTGACTAGACAAAACTCGTCCTCTAGGGGACACCTAGAGGTTTAACGGCTTGTTGTACATGCTCAGTGTAATCGCGTGACCTACGAAAGTGGTTTAATAATCCTTAGTATAGTTTTGATGTTTTGCTCGAGGACGAACAAAAGATAGGTGTGGGGGTGTGATCGTACACATATTTTGCATTCTTTTCATTACACTCCTACATTTATCATGTAATAAATCTGCTAATTTCCTTGTCTTAAGTATTTATTTTGCAGAAGATAATAATGAAGAGAAAGAGGATTAAACTAAATAAATACCAGTTAAAATCTGATTTAACTGGATCTATTCTGATCCCAGATCTAGTTAGAACAAATCAAGGATTGGGGCAAATGTTCAGCTGAAGATCAGAGCAAATCAAAAAGATAACACCAAATGGAAACAAAAAAAATTCAGATTTCTATAAATCCATTTTGGTTAGCTAAAGATCAACTGAGGATAATATCAAATACAGAGAGATAAATGGATAGAGAGAAGATCAACGGATGAGATGAAGCAAGTTTGATTCAGATTCTGACTGGATACATTTTAGTATTCGAATCATAACTTTTGCTAAAGAATCTCAATTCTGATGATTCAAGATGATCCAGAAAGCAGACTTACAGAGCTACAACTCTTATGTTGATCATTATTTCTAATTCTGTCATTTGATAAGAAATATTCAGCAATCAACACGCCAATAAACTGCAGATCAGAACTGAATATCCACCTCAAATCAAGTTTGAAGATAAGGGGAGTTCAAAAATTGCCAGATTTACTTATCTTCATACTCCTCTACCCTCTCTATTTCTCCTATAAATACCTGCACTCAAAGGCAAAAAGGGACGACCATGCAGAGATAGGATTTAGTCCAGTTTTCATTCTTTGTAGTTTAGGTTTTTCTTTTCTTTTTATGTAATTTTAATTTGTATGTAAGCTTAGGTTAGATGAAGATTCATATAAGTAAGAGAGAGAGGCTTATGTTGAGAGTGACACCGATGTACCCTCCTCCTTTCTTCCATCGTTTCAAGCAATAAAAGGTAATATTTTGATGTTCTTCTTTACTTTCATTTTCTTTTTCTTCTTTCTACTTTACCTCTTTTATTTTTGATGAGCTTGCAAGTGAATCTGGAAGCATAAGTATAACGATGTTGTGTGAGTGCCAACGATAGTTCATGAAGACGTTCTCCTCCTCAAGATCCATATCACTTCATTCTTGATCGGCTTGACGATATAATGCGAACGGGGACTGAGCTCGATCCTATGACCTATACGTTGAATGCCTCCGAAGCAAGGTAGAACATGCAAGGGTTCCAGGTAAGTCATCAACCAAAGTAGGTAAGTATTTCTTCAATCTTCTTTCTTTTCTTTTATTTCTTTAGTATAGATCACCACATCTTCCAAATTTTTCATCACTTCTTTTCCAACTCATTTGTACATAGTCGCTTTTTGATTCTCTTCCTTCTTCATCTATTGCTTTCTTTTTAACTTTAACCTTTAACTCTTCTTTCATTTTTATTTCTTAAAACAAAGAAGAACCTTCATTTTTCATCATAAAGATTTCAATACAAAACTTTGAACGCTTCCATCGCAAACCCTCCTTGTGGATCACGACCCGCATAGCCACTTGCTATAGCGGTAAGAATTGAGCACTTGCACATCTCTATTTCTAAATCTAAAAATCTATGTTTTGTGTGCAGGTCTTGCCTCAATCACGATGAATCCATGGTCGTCTCAGTAGCAAATTATATGTAGTGTCAGCATCAATAACATAGCACGTCACCTCAGATCTTAGGTCCCCGATCTAACATTTAAGTTTAATCTTTCCCATTGGGCACGTACCATTGGCATTAAAGCTGTAAATGGTAGTCTGATTGGCGCTCAATCAGTGAGTGGGGATTCCCAAGTGCTACAGGACACGGCAGAGCATGATGCTCAATGGGATCCTGGATCAACCTGAATGTGACTCAGTTCAGATGATCCAATATACCCTGTGAAATACAGTGGCTTATCATGTTTCCCCTTAACCTGCATGTCGTCTAAAGTGAAGGTTATGCATAGGGCATGTTGAGAGGCATGGAGGTAGTTTTCTTCCTCTTCCTTTTCTTATTCAGCCGAAATCCAGGCCATGAAGGCCTTAGCATCGTCTAAAGCTTTTCTCAGAGCTTCTCTTGTTGACTTGGACAGTCTCAGGAGCTTATAAAGGGTGATCCTGGCCGGGATGTTGGCTAGTTGACCCAAGACATCAAAGTGGTAAGATTTCAAAGATCCTCCCGCTTTGTCCTTTGAGAGAGCCTTGGCGTACCGAAGCTCCTTTTGCTTCTCTACGGGTTACTTCGTGGATTACTTGGTTGGCTCTTGGGTGGCTTTAGGCAAATTTGCCACCATTTCATCGTGCTTCTTTAAGTACAATTGGCCCAAGCGAGTCCCAGCCATGAGGGGGCATTTAGTTCTGCAGCAAGGACGATTGTCTCCTCTTCCAAATCAGTTAGCGAGGGGACATCGATTTCTGCTTCCCAGGAAGAAGTACACACCACATTGCAAGATGAAACTTTTGGTTTTCCCTTGGACTTCCTGTAGGTAATAGTAATCCACTGCTGGCCTTCCACGAGGTCAGGATGAACTCACATGATCTCTCCTTGAGGAGTAGGAAAAGGTATGAGACATTTCTCCTGCTGGTGGTGTGGATCTGCATTGACCACTCTTAGTTCACCTTTCAGGATGTGAACTACTTCAGCTGGCGTTGGAGGCTGTACGCCTAGCTGAAGGAAAGATGTCATATTGGCTATCACTTTCTTCTGCTTTGAACAGAGCTTGAGCACCTCCACATCAATCAAAGCTTAGAGAATATCTTTGAAGATGTAATAACTTTTGGTAGGCTACCCCAGTCCTATGGTACAAGCAGTAATTGGGGTTATCGGTCTTGCCTATCTCTTCAGAACGTCTAGCTTCAGGAAGCTTCAGTCTGTTGCTCTTGTTGAGTAATTTGAACAACAAATTGACATGCTCGGCTTTGAAGGAGTACAGCTTGTTGATGCGTGGCTGACTTGAAGAGCTACCCCCTCTAGCTGGTTGGGGCTTGAGGGAGAATTTATCTATATCGCTAATGTGTCCTTTCTTTTAGCTTGGAAAGATGCTTCAGCGCGCGTCTTATCGACTTTTTGGGTCTGGGCTTGTTTTCTTCTACCTTGACTTAGGTGACAATCTCTTTTGCTTGTTCGCCTTGTTGGACTAACTGCTTCCAGGTACTGCTTTCAGCTACCCCAATCTGAGCTAGGAGTAAGGTTTAAAAATTGTAATGACATATTTCCATCAGGGTGGCCTGGGTCATACCGCTAGAACATCGGAGAATGCTCTGAAATCTCTCCATAAATGCTTTAATTGGCTCTCCTTTCTATTGCCTCGTTGCCAGGAGAGTTGGCATGGTAATTTCCTAATCATCTTTGATGAAATGGGTGAGGAAAAGCTTCTCCAAATCACCCCAGTTCTTGATAGAGCCTTCTGGGGCTTCATGAACCATTTAAAAGCAATTCCTTTAGGGGTGCCAATGAATAAACGTGTCAGGATAGCATCATTTGATACTACATTCTAGGTCTAGGACTTGAAGTAGTATATTTGCTGGTTCCATGACCCTTTGCCGTTGAAGGCCTGTAGGGATGGAGCTTTGAATTTAGGACGATATGGGATAAGAACCCACTCAGCCGGGTATGGCCGGACCACTCCTGCTTCTTGGAGGCCTTTATGGTTGGCGAGGGCCTTAAGACATTGCCCAGTTTGCACATCCTTTTAGAACAAGTGCTCTCATTCTCTGAATTTCCTCCCTCTTCAGATGGAGGCTTAGAAGACTCAGAATTAGAATGCTCCTCTTTCTTGTATGTGCAGAGGACGAGCTTTTCCCTTCCTTCCGCTTACCCTTAGACTTCTTGGAAGGAGTCTTGGCATTCAACTTCTTATTTTTGTCTTCAAGCAATTACGAAAGCATCTGCTTGAGGCTGTCGATAGATTCTTATTAAGCACGAATCATATTGAGTTTCTCCCTCTGGGCCTGAGCTTGTTGTTCAAAGTGTCTGGCCATTTCTTCAGAAGTGCTTGCCATATATGTGAAGACTTTTTTCTCTACAGAAGAGTTCGAGCCCTGTGATTCTACGATAGCAGAGTGTGACTCACTTACTTCAATGCCCTGGGCTAGGGTACTATAGTCCACTGGGGATATTACACCAGTTCGAGTGTGGATATGCCGGTGCACTCCTTTCAGCTCGGTGTCAGACTCGTCGAGCTGACTATTAGCTGCTTCCCTTTAGTTCTCCTTGGCGTAGTACTTGGACCCACTATGTTTGTAGTAACTTCAGGGTACTCTGCATCAGAGAAGGTTCTCCTTGTGTGGGAGCGATGCCTTTTGGCCGAGCTGGAGACTAACGTAGACGATAACCCGTTGAACACCGACTGTTTGCTTACATGCGAGCTGCAGTGACATTCAGAGAGCGGTTGTGATAAGCCATTCATAGCAGCATAGATGAACACTCATCTTCTTTGTTAAGTAGTCCCTTAGATTTGTTGGAGGGGGGTCAAAGAGACCAGCCTCTAGTCTCTGAGGAAGAGAACTTTTCAGCTCCCTTCTGACCTTAGCTGTCGGATAGCGAATGTTAACCTTGCATCGCAACTCCGTGGCGCAAGTCTCAAGGACACAGAGTTTAGAGACGCGGAACTCACGTTTGTAGAACAGACGCGGCTCTCGCATTTTAGATTTGAGATGCAGGTCTCATGCCTCTGCTAAAAGAGACACGCGGAGCTCGTGTTGCTGATTGTCACGTTTGCCTGGCGACGCTTGAAAGACACAGACTTCATGAGTCCCACATTCTGCAGTTGAGATGCGATCGTGTCTCTAAGAACAGATGCAGACCTCGTGTTGTTGAATGTCGTGTCTGTGAGGTAGGGTTTCAGAAACACGAGCTTCTTCAGCTCTGTGTTTTGGTATCCAGACCGCAGACTTGTTTGACGTAGTTCAAAAAGGGACGCGGCCTGAGGCTCGCGTCTTGTATCTGTTGGACAGATAATTTTTGCAGCTTCTTCCATCTGTTGTTGATGTACGTGATGCCTTTGTCAACGTTCAGCATTCTGGTTACGCCTCACGCGTTATTGGGGAACCCCGGTAACCTGAAACTGAGGAATGTTGAGAGGTGGGGGATGGCAAGATTGGCCTTTAACAATATTGGCCTCGTGGGTCTCGTGGGAGACGTCGACGCGGGCCACGCACGTGACGCGGCCAGAAATGGCCCTGTTTGCCCAGGCCATCTTTGGGGAAGTCTCTGAAGAGACTTGAGAGTGGATATCTGAGGAGACCCTGCGGTACTGTTGTGCCACCCTGAGGCTCTTAGAGTTAGAAGAGAGGAACTCTTCATACTTTGCATGGTCAAATTCAACAATGAGCGACTTGACTGTTATTCCCATGAAACTGATGACACCTTGCGCCACAACTTGTTCATCAGTAGAGAAAGTAGTCTCCAGCAAAGTCGCCATCTCTTGTACGAGGAGGAAAGTTGAAGGTATATTGCAAAATTTTCTTGAATTAATAAAAGTTACAACAACTCAAATTCTAACTACAAGAAAGAGAAGACACTCAAGCTCAGATCTTCTCTTTATTTAAGGCTGGGTTCTTTGCGTAGCGGTGGAAAGTGAATCTTATTTTTCGTTGACCAGGTTAATGTCAAGCTTCTTCAAAACTCTTCTCCTTGGATCACAGATAGAGTAGCACAGCTCCTATCCAATGAAATCTCAAAGAGACTTAGGAAAAAAATTTGAACTCAGCAAGTTTATGTAGAAGAGTTGAACTATTTATAAAGCTGCTCTTCCTCACCTGGAAAATTCCCACTCTTCAATAGCAAACTGAACTATTTATGGGGGTTCTAGGGGTAAAACTATCACCAAAAAATCACCTCCATAATGAACTCCCCTCATTACGTGGGCAATACTTAACTCAGTAATGAGTGTAGTTATAACTAAGATGTAGGGCTCCTCTGCAATTAAGACGCGGGTGAGCTCTACGTTTAGCCGTTAAGGTGATCCTGGATGCGGGTCTCGAGCTCTGCGTTTGGGCACTGCGGTGGTGTTGAAACACGAGCCTTAAACTCTGTGTTTCTTCATTGAAGTGATATTAGACGCATACCTCAAGCTTCGCATTTGAGATGCAGGCTTCAAACTCTGTGTCTAAGCACTAAAGTGATGCTGAGACGCAAGCTTTGAGCCCTACGTCTTAGCATTGTAGTGGTGTTGAGACACGGGCTTTCGAGCCCTGTGTCTTAGCATTGGAGGGATGCTGGGGCGCAGGCTTCGAACCCTGCGTCTTGGCATTGCATGAGTGGCATTGATTAGCCTTATGTCTGAAACATGAACTCTGTTATCTAATGACTTGTCTTCAATGATTTTTAGACGGTGTACACCTGTAACACCCTTCCCACCGGGTACGGAAACGCTACTGTAACGTATATATGGAGGGTGAAAATACCCTCACATACATACACTAAGCACAACAATACAGTCATGAATCAGAGTACGGAAGCACAGTGATAATATACGTTCCAACATTACAATTCAAGTACAGTATTATCACAACATATGATCCAATATTACATCACTGGAGTGTATAAAAATTTGAGTTACAGGAGATTAACCAAAATATGAAACTGGAAGATGCTTCCGAGTTGAATAGGAATCTCGAGAGTCCTATAAAGGATATGGACTTGGAGGACTATCTGATACTTTCTCACACTTCTGCCAGGTTCGGATCGTGGGACTTTCTACGCTTCCGCTACGCACTCCAATCAGCAACAGGAACTCACCAATGTCCAAGCTTCAGAATCTGGACATGCAGGTCTAAGGTTGTTAGAATGCAACCCAACGAGCACATAAAAATGCCAAGTGGCATGCACCAAAGCAAATACACATGTACCGAAAATAAATGGAATTACGTAAAAACATGTTTATGTATGCATGGAATCATGTTCAAATCATATCAATGAAAGCATATATAATTCATCAATGGTATATGTATAATGTAAATGTATACAAAACCAATTGTATAAACTAAATTTCTTGATCCATGAGATTAGTATATCTAGGGGATAATCCAGACAAGGAAACCATCATGTATATACCGTATACCTTATTTCACCATAACTGGGCGTATACAACCAGAGCTGCTAATCAGTAAGTATGTCAGTAAATCTGTGATCTGTAGTTCCACTTTCTGTCAGTAGTGTTTCAGTTTCAGGAGTATCATTTATATGTGAAATTCTTGTATAGGTAATTGTCAGGATATCCTAATTATAAAATAATAATAATCAGTATCGATTGTTAATATAATCATTCCCCTCCACTGTCCCATACCACTGGCAGCTCATACTAGAGTTCATGCTTCCAGCAGAGCACATCCGAATTCTGATATACGAATACCATTGTACGAACGTGGGAGTGATCTAATAACATCCGCTCCTGACATTATTATTATCAAATAATTAAGCTATGTTATGGGTCAGGTAAGGTACAATATTAGATATTATACAACAATGAATATTAGTACCGCATGGCATTTTAATCGTCTCCCTACCAGTATCTCACACTACTGGCAGTCCAAACCAGAGTCTGTACTCCAGTAGAACTCACTTAAATCTGATATGTGAGTATTAGTATCTAAACGAAGGAGAGACCAAATATCATACGTTTGAAATATCATTATTATTTGGTTGTTACATTCTTATTGTTCATCCAATCCATATGTCTAGGTTTGTATTAACGGTACACATACATCCACATATGAAAAAGATGAGTTAAAATGGAACTTGATGAAGAACTGATAACTAATGTTTATAGTAGGTCCCACTTCAGCTCGGGGCAACGACCACAGTCAGTGGTATAGTAATCCGGGACTTATATTACGCCCGACAAGATACAGTGAATCTCCTGTTTTGCAGGGACTTATCATTACGCGCGCCACACGACACTTCTCGGGGACTTATCATTACGTGCCCCACATAAAACTTCTCAGGGACTTATCATTATGTACCCCATACGACACTTCTGAACAGTAACCACCACTATAAATAAGGCATCATACCGGCGTCCATTAGTTTTCCCTAACCCCAGTGCAAGTTGAGTATCTTATTATAAGTTGTCCAGTATTCAATTCAATATATCATGATAACCATTTATAGGGATCTTCAGGAGTTCAGTAATCAGTTGTTAAGTAATCAATGGCGATGTGGGATTCTAGAGGTGGCCCCCGTGATTCAAGAGGTGGCCCCCACCACATAGATGTGCGATGTGGCACTTTGTTCCACGTGGCACTTAGTTCCACACATCATATCAGTAATAGGAGTATTAGGATTCAGTATTCAGTAATGATTCCCCATAAAGCAGTAACCAGAATTTTAGAAATTATATTCAGTTAGGAATAGTATCAGTATCATGTTCTCAGGTATTAGTAATAGATGTCCATGTCAAATCAGTAGTGTCAGGATCCAGTATTAGTAATATCAGAAGTCTATGTCATGTCATCAACATTGGTAACTAGCATAATCAATCAAAATCAATATCATTATCAAGATACAGTTAACAGTATAAAAGCAGTATTATACCTATGTGTATAAACAAGCGGAGCAAGCAGTGTTGGGGCTTCATCAGCGAACAATGTTTAATCACTAAAGCACCCGGCGAAACTCCGGAACGACTCTGTCTTAATATGCGAGTCTAAAATCGAGCAGAGTTTCTCTTTAGCGAGTCTAGTGAATAAAGCGCTAAGCGCTTGGTCCCGCTTAGCAGACTGTAGCGATATAAGAGAAACTTAGCCGTTAAAAACCACAAAGAGGTTAGTTAAGCCCGTATGCTTTGCCGAAGGCAGCATACGTACCTGCAGAAGATGTTAGCATCACACACATGCAATAAATAATATAATAATCACAAACACAATCACAAGTTCCATATTGTGCTCCTGAGCTGGGTACCCTTTGTCCCCAGTCACCACGAAACCCGAAGGTAATGGGTGAGCTGCAAAGCGGTCTCTCAAAGCATATTTCAGAACGGACAGAGCATCTGAGGCATAGAACCCCCCATCCAGCTACCACGAAACCCTAATGGTAGTAGGTGATGGCCTGTTGCCCTTGGATAACCGGGAGGAGTCTCCCAGGACTACGAACCTAGAAGGAAAGTTCATCTGGAGGGTCTTTATCTATAACATACACTACTGCTAGTCCCAAATGCCAAAAATACAGATAATTGCAGAAAATACATTTTAATTCCAGAAAATTACAGGAAATTCCTAAAAATACATGGGAAATTTTTAAGTACACAGAAAATTCTTAGAATACACAAAAAAAACTATAAATACAGGAAAATTCGTAAAAATATACAGATAATTGCTACAATACAGGAAACTCCTATAAATATACAAAAAAAAACCTAAAATGGCAGAAAATTTTAAAAATGCCCGGATAAATTCTAAAAATTACAAGAAAATTCTAAAAAGCATGGAACAAGAAATATGCATGCACATATCAAAATATACGTGTACACGTGTGTATGTTCACGTATGCAACAAGGGAAGAGTACTCTCCTAATCGGGAAAGTACCCGATACCATGTGCACGTGTGTGCATGTGTGCACGTGCATGGGTGGAACGTGTGTGTGTACTATCCTATGGCAGGCTGTGAATACCTAGAGGAGAGGGAGAGATAAAATGAAGGGAAAGAGGGAGAAATTCTAGAGAGAGAAATTAGGTTTTGGATTTAGAGGAGAGAGAAAAGGATTTTTGTAAGTGGCTTGATGGTGTTAGGTGATGGAGAGGGAGAAGGTCCTCTCTATAGCAGCTGGCCAGAGAAATTTAGATGAGGTGAGTGAAAACTAGAGAGAGAAAGTGAAAAAGAGAGAAAATGGCAATTTGGGGTCTGTTAAATAGAGGAAAAATAGGGAAAAATTATGGAAGATAGAGAAGAGGAAAAAGAATCCCCCTGTAGTATCCGACCATGGTGATTATAAGGAAGGAGTGAGAAAATGTAGAGAGAAGTTAGAGAGAGGAGAGAGAAATTGCTATTTTGGGGTTTTTAGAGAGAGACTGACTTGGAGAAAATTATGGGAGATTTGTAAGGAGGAGTTCTTGGTAGTAAGGAAGTGTCCATGGTAATATAGGATTTTTGTAGGATTTTTTGAGTATGAAAATGGATGTTTAAAGATAGAAGTGAGAGAAATTTAAAGGGTAGAAGGCTAGTTCAGTTTTGGAGGTGTAGGGATGAGTGAGAAAATGTTTAAGAGAGAGTGGCTTGCTAGAGAAGCTGATTACATACATTTATTGCATATCTATTATTATTATATTCCTACATCTATCATGTAATCCTACTAATTATCTTCTCTTAATGTCTTAACTTTGCAGGTTTGTATTAATGAAAGGAAAGTAGATAAGACCAAATAAATTCAAGTTAAATTCTGATTTATTTGGATATATTTGGTTAACTTGAAGATAATCCCAGATCAATTTCTATTAAATCAGATTTTTGATGATTTATTCGGTTAACTGAAGAATCAATGAAAATAAGATTAAATCCAAAAGTCCAATGGCAACCTTATCAATCTACAAATGTATATTTAACAGATTGGGACAAATATTCAGAAGATTCAGTGAGAAAAGATACAATCTAACTTAAGATCAAGGGTTAAACAAAAATATATTTTTAACCTTGTCTCCAACTTTATCAGAAGATCTTTTCTATTGGGCAAGTAATTTTGTTCATATCTCCAACCTTATCAGAAGATCTTTTCTGTTGGATCAGCGATTTGATCTCATCCTCAAGCATGCTCTCCCTTATCCATTTTAACCTATAAATACCACCACTTCAGAAGGCAAATAAAAAAAACCAGAGAACATAGATTGTAACTTAGATTTTTAGCTTTATTTTATGTAATTTTCATTTTTCTATTTATGTAACTAAGAGGAGAGGATAGTTTCATGGAGGAATAAGGCTGAAGCTTGTACTGAGGATGACACCGGTATAAGTAAATCTTTTCTTTCATTGTTATTTAAATCGAATCGAAGTTTCTTTTCTACTTTTATTTTTGTTGCTTCACTCTTCTGTGTTTGTGAATCCGAACGACTCCAATAGCTTCGAAGTTGCCTCACCCTTGTAAGTAACGTTGATGGTTTATGGTGATGAACAATCATTCTTTTACTAGTTTAGCTTGCCCTTTTATTCGTAGTATATATCGGGAATGAGGAAGATCTCATCTGTCATACTTCGCTCGCCTTCAAGTTAAGGTACGTCGTTGACAAGGATTCCAAGTAAGTCTCAACTGGAAGAGGTAAGTAAGTGTTTTTAGTTTTCTTTTCCTTTCTTTTAATCCTTTAGTTTAGATCACTTTCAACTCTCAACTCTATTCATTTTTTCACTTTTTTATATAAATTCATTTTCTATTTTCTTCAACTACTCCAACCTACCACTTTCACAACTTAACATAACTTATTTTTCTTTTTCTTTCTAAAGAACAAGAGAATAACTTTAACCATTTTAAGTAACTTAAAAGAGAATTTACAACATGCTTCCATCGCTAGTCTTTTCTTGTGATCATAACCCGCATAGCCACTTGCAATAGCGGTAGGATTGAGTACTTGCACTTTCTATCTTAAGTTCTAATATTCTGTATTTTCTGTGCAGGTTCCAACTCAACCAAAATTTTGGCGCCGTTGTCGGGGAGGGACAATAAATAACTTTCTTTTAAAATTATATTTTGGGTTAACTTTCTTTTTTGTTCTTGGTGTTCAGTGATTGATATCAAGGAAATTTTTGGTGCATTGGACATATATGTGGCTCTGGACTCTTCTCAAGAAGGCAGAGCCCAGAAGCCCTCAAATTTGCTGCATTCTCGCAACAATCTGAGTGAACTACTAACCTGTATTTTTGTAGATTAGTTGAATTATAAAGTTAAGTTTTTGCAGCTATTTATTTTCATTTTTAACTCACTGTACATACTTTCTAACCTCAACAGTAATATGGTTGTTTGTTAAATGCTAAAAAAATAGTTTAAACTTTGCATTTTAGGGCATCTGCCAAATTTCGTTTACATTTACATTACTGTTGAAGAGTGCTGGAGAAAAAAGTACGCCTGCATTGCATATAGCTTAGAAAACACACCTGTATGTTATATTACTTGGGTGTTATTTTTGCTATATACTTGCACACGAGAACGAAAAAGATTAAGGGCATAACCTTAAACAAGATAAGGTGGAAAAGTCATGACCCTTCTTTAACCAACAAACCTCTCCTCACTCACTAACCCAGCTTTACTTAAAATTGAGTAGACGTTAGCCCTAGGGACATCTCAGACTCAAATAGGGATTGACCTAAAGAAGAAGTTGTTAGAAGTTGACTCTTGTCAAATCGGTGTCTAAGGTTGGTGATTGAGGGGCGAAACTACGAAGATTGGTGGTTGGGCATAATTAGGCCTGTTGCTTAGGTACAGATACCTCCCACTGATCTTGCCCCTACCTGACCGATTAACTTGTGGTCAGGTTCTGCAATATACCTCCTGTGGATAATCAATAGTTAAGAGTCGTCTAAGTTTAAGGTCTACCCTAATTTAGGATAGATTTTTCTATTTTGTTTATTTGTTTGTTTTTCTTTGTGTTTTTGATATTTCTGTGTGATATGACTTATAACAATAACTTTTTCAATTTTAATAGTAATCCATATTACTCTCCGACCTCTTCGGATATTACCAACCCGGCATATAATAACTTTAACCAACCAAGTGTGCTAGATTGGTCTTATCTACATCAATACATGCCCTAGTCTTAATATTATGAACAAGACTAGAATAATTATCACAACCCTTCACAGAGTCAACGGGGATACAATTCTCCCGAGTCATATTGTCAACCATTATTCCAACATTCAGCTTCTAATTTTTCTAATCATGATCAACCCATAGAAGAAAATCTGAGGTGATAAAGAGTATAGAAGTCATGATTGAGTCTTAAGAACAAAAGTTAAAAATGATGGACTCACAATTCTCACATAACTCCCAAATCTAAGATCCTTACTCCATTTTCAAAGTCCCACAATAAGGAGAACCTATGGACTCAGATAGGAGTATAAAAATTCTGATTCAGCCTGAAAATTATATTTCCTAATCTATCAATAGGTTAGAAGCACAAATGAGTCGTTTAATCAATATAGTAAATGATATGAATAAGGAAACTCTACCTAACACATGTTCGATCATTCCTAATTGCCCTAGCCATATTAATGAAAATCAAGAATCATAGTGTCTTGGAGAGTTTAACCAAGAATCAATTTCTTCACATAAACTTGAACTTGACAAATTTCAAACCTTGGACAAATGAGCAAGTTTTTCATTCAATGAGATTGAACTTGAATGTGACTCTGATCCCCAATATTCTGATTCAGTTTCTATCTTCGAATTTATGTTGACTCCAGTATGCTTACCCAATTTGACCAATTTTCTGAGCCAATCTTGATTCTCATATCCATAGGTCTTGAAACTGAACCATTTATTTTGGATAGTCACATTTAATTGATGGGTAGATAATGTGAATTTCATTTTTTGATTTGTACTCAACAATTGAACAAAAACTGACTCTAGAACCAACACTTGATTTTTTCGAGTTAGTATTAGTTTCAGAACCTATCACTCTTGAGCTCAAGTCAAACATTCCACCAAGTCACATTCCTCTGTTGGACATAGGTATAAATCATGATGACTCCATGATGATTTTTCAAGACTGGTCATGTAAAGGAATAATTTTCATGATAGGATCTTTCATGATCATATTCGTATTGGAGATTGTAAATATGTAAATAAAAAAGAGGTCAATAAAGGTGGGTTCCATGAATCACCACATTATTTTGATTGGGTAACAACACCTAACCCAATTCGATCACCACCGGAACCACCACCTTAAGGTAATATTTTATTTTCTTTTCTTTTTTCATGTATTTGTGTATTCATTCATACATTGAGGACAATGCATGAGATAGGTGTGGCAGAGGGTTCTAACATAACTTAGGTTTTCTTTTTATTAAAAAATAATATTTTCTTTGGTTTAAAAACTTTTTGAAAGAGAAACAATATTTTGACCTATTTTGTATAAGAAATTGAGTTAATTTTAAGGAATAGAAGAATCATAATTATAATTTCTTATACTTGGTCAAAATAAGATTATTTGTTTGATTTTTAGGGTTAGGAAGAAATTCTGGACAAATAATTTAGTCTTAATTTTTACCTTGATGAAATATGCATGCTTTATATATTACATACTTAGGGTTCAAAAACAAAGATTCTTATGCCTTATAAAAAAAGAAAAAAGAAAAAGAAAAAGAAAAAATGCATATGTGTGTGTGTATAAAATTCTCTGATTAAGTTGAGTATTTGTGCCTTATAAAGCATTAGTATTCATGCCTAAAAGCGATCCACCATATAATAAAATTCTTAGTTTTGTGGCCTTTTTTGCTCGAGTCCTCAGTCCTTGGGGTGTTTTCTCACCTAATGTCCTAAGACCGGTCGGTTTGGGAGTCACCGACAAAAGGCCGTTACATGGGCAGATTAGAAAGCCTAATAGAGCTAAGAAATTATACCACCAAAAATATTAACAAAAAAAAAAAGAAAATAAGTATAAGAGTTAGAGTTAAAGAACTCTGAGTCAAAATTTCACGGTCAGAAAAGTGCATATGACTTAGGGTAAAATAATAGCTAGATGAGAAATACAATTTGACTCCTTACCTTGATTAATAACAAGTTTTTGAATAGAGATTAAGTTTATGAATGAAAAATTTGATTTTCCTATAACTTATAGATTACTTGAATTCTTACAATAATACTTCAAATATTTTTTATTCCTTTTAAAATGCTTTTCAAAATACTAATACTTTGTCTCTCTTTCTTTATGAATTTTGTGGGTGTAATCTACTAAAAACTCTCACGAAATAAAACTCGTTCTGGAAGGAAAATCTCGAGGTGTAACGGCTTGTTGCACATGCTCAGTGCAATCGCGTGGCCTGCGAAAATGGTCTAATAATTTCTTTTGTTTAGTTTTGATGTTTTGCTCGAGGATGAGCAAAAGATAGGTGCGGGAGTGAGATTGCACACATTTACTGCATATCTATTGTTATATTCCTACATCTATCTTGTAATCCTGCTAAATATCTTGTTTTAATGTCTTAATTTTGGAGTTTTGTCTTAATGAAGGGAGAGTAGGTAAGACCAAATAAATTCGAGTTAAATTCTAATTATTTGGATATATTTGGTTAGCTTGAAGATAATCCCAGATCTGTTTCAATTAAATCAGATTTTTGAGGATTTATTTGGTTAGCTGAAGAATCAAGGAAGATAAGATTAAATCCAGAAGTCCAAAGGCAGCCTTATCAATATACAAATGTATATTTAATAGATTGAGACGAATATTCAGAAGATTTAGAGAGATACGATACAATCTAACTGAAGATCAAGGAATAACAAAAATATATTTTCATCCTTGTCTCAACTTTATCAAAATATGTTTTCTGCTGGGTAAGTGATTTTGTTCATATCTCCAACCTTATCAGAAGATCTTTTCTATTGGGCCAGCGATTTGATCTCACCCTCAAGCATGCTCTCCCTTATCCATTTCAACTTATAAATACCACCACTTTAGAAGGCAAAAAAAAAGCAGAGAATATAGGCTAGGCTATTCTGTAGATTGTAACTTGAGTTTTTAGCTTTCTTTTATATAATTTTCATTTTTTTATTTTAGTAACTAAGAGGAGAGGAGAGTATCATGGAGGAATGAGGCTGAAGCTTGTACTAAGGGTGACACCGGTGTAAGTAAGCCTTTTCTTTCATCGTTATTTAAATCGAATCGAAGTTTCTTTTCTACTCTTGTTTTTGTTGCTTCACTCTTCTGTGTTTGTGAATTCGCATGACTCCAATAGCTTCAAAGTTGCCTCATCCTTGTAAGTGTCATTGATGGTTTATGGTGATAAACAACCATTCTTTTACTAGTTTAGCTTGCCTTTTTCTTCGTAGTATATTTCGAGAATGGGGAAGATCTCATCAGTCGTGCTTCGCTCGCCTTCAAGCAAAAGTACATCATTGACAAGGATTCTAAGTAATTCATCAATCAGAAGAGGTAAGTAAGTGTTTTTAGTTTTCTTTTTCTTTCTTTTAATCCTTTAGTTTAGATCACCTTCAACTCTTAACTCTATTCACTTTTTCACTTTCTTCGTATAAATCCATTTTCTATTTTTCCAACTACTCTAACCTACCACTTTCACAATTTAACATAGCCACTTGCTATAGCGGTAGTATTGAGTAATTGCACTTTCTATCTTAAGTTCTGAAATTCTGTATTTTCTGTTTAGATTCCAACTCAATCAGAAGCCAAAGGACTTGGCTTCTTAAAGAAGCCATGGAAAGATCTAGAATAATGGAGAAAAGAAAAAAAAGAAAAGGAAAAAAAAAGAAAGAAATGAAAATGCAATTATGTAATTGTTAGGGGGTTATGTGTAAATGTCCTCTAAGAAAATAATAAAAAATAAAAATGAAGAAATTTGAAAAAGAAATGGATTTAGAGAAGAAAGAAAAGGAAAATAGAAGGAGAGAGAAAATAATTTAATTAAATAATTATTAAAAAGAAAAATTGTGAAATTTCTAGGATAGAATCTAATGCAGAATCTTGTTTTAAAATTGTGTCAAACGGAAGAAAATACGCACATAAAATGACATGTACAAGTTCAAAATATCGAAAATCGTAAAATGATATGTATTCTAGAATCAGGGTATTAACCTATGCGAGCGGGGGACATCCCTAGTCACCAAAGGCTCTTCTTCTGATCACCAATCACTAAGGTAGAAGACGGACAGAAAAAGCCCGCCATATCCGCATCTGCTACAGCCTTAAAGCACAAAGGGAATAAGAAATCCAAAAAAGGGTGGAAGTTGAAGATCCAACAATTTCCTTTCAAAAAATTACACCAGATCTTTACAAACAACTGTAGAAAAATGAAATAAGCAAAACTCTCAATCACTCACTTTGCCTTTGTCTTTGCGACATGCCTCGAAAGTGGAAGCCGGAAGATCTGCTTCCTTGAGGGCAGCCCGGACCACCTGGCCAGTGTCGGGAACAGCCGGTGGAGGGGCTCATCGCCGGGGGCGCAGCATTGCTGGATGGAGTATCCAGAGAGGTCTCCTCTACTGCACCAGATGTAGCGCCTGCCACCCGCCCAGCATCAAGAGCAGTCGGCAGGAAGCTTGAATTTTAAGGGTGTTGCATCGCTAGACGGAGCTTTCAGAGAAGTCTCCACCTCGACAGTATGGGCAACGCTGCTTTCAGGAGGATCCTGACCTTCACCCCTAACGAAAGACCTAATATTAAGAGAGTATCTCAGAGACACATGTCATGCCCCTTTTCCCAAAATACGCAAAAATGGAGTCGCGACGAGAGTCAGTGACATATATACACGAGGAAGTATACCCCTCGTATACACGCTAAGCCTAAAGTAACCTGGACAATCTATAAAAATCTACCTTGATAAATCAATATTACTGCAATAATACATATAATGTCTACAAATGATCTCAGAAGAATAAAGGAATAGAATAAGCAATGAGTCCAATGCATAGAATCATGAAAACAGTAGGAATAAGAAGAGCAAGAGAATACCGAGAAAAGGATGATCAAGCAAGAGAACTCTAACTCCTAAAGATGCATGCGATCCTCTCTAAATACCTGACTGCGATATAGAAAATACATGAACCTGGATATGCTAATCCAGGGTCGTCAGATAGAGACCCCAATGAGTGTGTAAAATAGAAGGGGAAGGTGCATGTGCAAAAACAGTGTGTACATATCACTACAACACTGCTATGAAATATATTGGATAAGAAGTGATATACATAAATTAAGTAAATAGTAATGTTGATAGCACACAGTAGAGTATGTGTCAAGTCAGGTATCCAATCATGTGTCAGGTGTCTATCATAACATATTATATATCAATATCAATGTAAGATTTAGTTTTGTTATTAATTATGTCAGCGAACACCGATTGCCACATGCCATAGACTTATCCCATACTATGACTAGTACACATTTCAATCAGGACCCTATGTTATTGAAACTGATAGAAGAGACATTGTCCTTACTTTAGATGGGTCTCATACATGCCCGAGACCACAACCTCAGTTTTCTGGCACTGAACTAGGCCGTACCGCTCGGTACTCAGTAAAAGTAATAGTAATAGCACTATGAAAACAGTGAAACAGTAAACACTACAGATTAGATGCCAATCATCCCCCAGGATCCCTGCAGTGGAACCTTCAGTCGGCTGCGCAACCTGTATCCTAGATCCACCCAAAATATAGATGATGTCTCCTCCATCAATTTTCCCAATATCAGTATAAGTTGTCCATTTATATTATTATTTAATTCAGTTAAAATAATCAATATCATGTTACCGAGAATACGGGGACGATACAACAACAGTAATTGTATAGTAATAGTAAATAATAATCGTATACACGGTGAGCATTAACAATAACAGTGGACAGTATCAGTAACCGTGTATATGATGAACAATAGAACTGTACAGGATGTTACAGTCTAATAATACTTTCCCATTGATTTCAGTAATTAGTCAAAACACTAATCAATAGACAATCTCACTTAGAACTGATCAACATCTCATCCATTCATATTGGGTATGCCAGTAATGGATCCATCAACTCATAATTTTGATACTGTCATCATGAACATCACACATCAAGTCCATGTCAGAGTATCTGATACAGAACCGCAGTCTCAAAAGGTTAATAATAAATCAGTTATCTCATCGCTACCAATCTCTCTAATCCTCTAAATCACCAATATATCTGAAACTTAATAACTGAATTGATCAAGAACCAATCATGAAGTATTGAATATCCTCGAGATCAACTAGGTCGACGGATACTGAAATCACCAATGAAGAGTAGAACGTCCTCAAGATCAGACTTATCCAACTAAATCTTGATCATAATTAAAGATTGTAATATCCTCAATTAACATGAAATCTTGATCATCTCTACATCTAGTAGTCAATATTAATAAGGTCATCAATGAGAGAATTCAGAAATAATAGCTCCAACAGTCAAAAAGTCAGTCTTGCCGTATACATCAGAGTCAAGGGTATCATATTCAGATATCTGATCATAATCCAACCATCATACATCCCATCTACATATCAATCGTGAATCCAATTAAAGAAAAATGAAGCTCAGGTCAATTCTCACTCTAACTAAGTCAATACAGATCAAGTATCAGTAAAATAATCTGTCGATAAAGCAAAGTCATATCAAGCTATCCTCAAGATCTATAGGAGTTTCGATAAAAATATTCACTAAATAATTGTCGATAAATACTCCACATAAAATATGCCATTTATCCTCCAACATGAACTAGACCAGCCAATATATAGATCGAAATAAATTAATGTCTAAGATGTATCAATACTAGGCCTAAGCATCAGTGACGAACTACTAACACATGAAATAAAGCTGATATGTGCTCATATCAACTAAATAAATAAGGTGAACACTCATTTATATCACATAAAATGATACAGATAATCATACTGGTAAAATATATCAGACAATCACATGAAATAATTTGAATGGATACATAAATACCTACTGGCAACAGTAAATAAGAAAATAACAATAGAACAAACACTTACATGAAATGACACAATTTTAGAATCGAATCGCCGTCTAGTCTTCATTGCACGAATGGTACGAATCTCCGAATTATCTCATGGATCGATCTTCGAATCGCCAGTGTATCGAGTCCATAATGGGCACAAATTCAAATCTCCTGTTACCGAGTTTGTATCGCACGAACGAGTTTGAATTGCTGCAACACGTAAACAAACACACATTCACCAATATATTTACACTTGCACCCAAGATACACTCATACAAACCAACACATACATAACCACACGTAGACCTTCACCCACGCGTACACATTCATGCGTATATACATATATTCATAATCAGACATTACACACATGCAAATAAATAAATACCCACTCACACACATGAACACACACTCACATTACGTAATTAAAACATATGCATGCATATGTATACATATTTACACACACACCTCTACACATAACTATTACACATTTCTTACCTGTAATTAAAGAGAGGGAGAAGAAAAGACTCACGCAAGGGGCAAGGCCCGACCATAGGGTGGCTCCGGCGCACCGGCGGAGGCCGCAGAGAAGCATGATGGCTTGCCGGAGTGCTCACGGAGGGGATCGGGTTTCGCAGAGCTCACAGGGTTCGCCGGAGAGGAGGCACAGGGAAGCTCGGCTAATGAGGAGATGAACGACACTATGAGGGGCTGGTGCTCATGCTGGTGGTGGGGGATGATCATGGCCTAGCCACAGTGAAGGAGGCGGCCACGAGGAGTTGTTGTGCTGCAAAGAGGGCTGTGGGGGTGCTCGGCCAAACAAGGAGGAGGCCGGGGGTGCAGTCATGGGAGGTGCGCACATGGAGGGAAAGCAAGGCAGTGTGGCTGTAGCGTGGAGATGGGCACGACAGAGAAGGAGAACATGGTGGAAAAGAGGAAGGGCTTGCAGCATGGGGGACTGTGCACAGGCCAAGGGAGGAGCTTGCGGACAGGTCTGGGGAAGGAGGTGTTGTGCACGGCTAGAAGGGGTGTGGTGGTGTTGGAGAGGTGCTGCAAGAGGGCTACCGACCATGTAAGGAGGGTATGAGGCTCGGCTGTGTTTTG
>JAVJIF010014853.1:0-123791 GCA_038442645.1 Agave tequilana
AAGAAAAAATATGTGTGACCAAAAATCAACACATATTACAAACTATATGAACCATTTTTGTGATATTAAAATTAAGCTTAAACACAAAATCAGTATTTTTCAAAAAACCAAACTTTGAAATGAAAATCCGATTTTTCTCAAATTTGTATAAATATAAAAATAAGATATTTAAACTCTTTTTGAAGCATATTGTATATGGATAGAATTCAATACACATGTAATAGATATATCTATATTTTTGATATGAAATCCAAAATTGGTTAAACCAAAAACCAAACTTTAAACTTGTGTGTTGTGTGAACTTGAGCATATCAATACCATCTACCTTAGCACAAGATCTAAACACAATTTTAAACTAAACAAATCGAGGTCTTCTTGTAGAGCTCATTCTCCAAGTCGACTCGATCCAAACATGATCCAACGAGCTTGACTCCAACTGAGTGCTAGATGCGATCTGGACGCGCGAGCTCTTGAATCAACACGTGTTAGCTCCCAAAACTTCTTTGTTGAAGCTAAACACCTACTAATATCTTGGTCAACAATTGAAACTATATAAACACAAGATTATTAGTAAACTATAACTACATGAGTTAATCATCATCAATACTAGAGCGATGGGCCTTTGGGCCAACATATATGCGAGGAGCATACCCCACATATACACGCTAAGCTAAAGTAACCTGAACAAGCTATATCAATCAACAATGAAAGATATGATCATTGTAATATGACATATAAATTTTTACACATGATAGCACTATTATATGAATAATCAACAGAATAACTTCCGAGTCCATATATATAGAGAATCAAAGAAAATCAACAGGATAAGAAGGAAGACATGAACTGTATCAAAGAATCCGGGTGATCATCACAAGAAACTCTGTACTCCTCAGATAACATGATCTCCTCAAATACCGGATCAATAATGAAATAATTCAGACCTGGATGCACAAATTCAGGGGAGTCAGAAAACTCCCAATGAGTGTGTAAAATATGGGAAGGTGCACGTGCATATATCGTATGACCATACTATGGTACTATCATGAAAATGAAATCTCCTAGAGGGTGAATAGGTGACTAGCTAATCTAATGATGAATTAATGCAGAATTAAAACTATTTATGCAAACTAAAAATTCTTAAACTAAACACACAAGGTATAACCTAAGAGTGTAGCGAATTCTCCGTGAAGGGCTCTGGACTAACTCCTCAAGTTTCCTCTAGATAAGAGTTGAGGTGTTGCTTTGGCTCTCTTGGTTGAATACAAGTGTGGGCAAACAATCCCCAAGCATATAAACATATGGCACAAGTATATCAAGCAAGTAACGAATATGAATAATAAGATCATGTAAGATATAAACACAAGTGAGAGATAGAGAGAGCAATCGCAAACACGGGAGATTTGTTTCGAGATTCGAGCACCCTTGCTCTACGTCCCCGCCTTCAACACTATGAAGGATTTTCACTAAAAACGATCCCACCGGATCACTCGGTGCCGCAACACCTACAAGCAAGTTCATATTAGAACTCCTTTGGACTCTCTAGTCACTCTCTTGTTCCCGCAAGAACAAACACACGCAAGCATGCAAGTTTGCCGAGGCCGCACCTCTACACCGAGCTCTCACTAGAACTCGAACAACGCGAACCCGCAAGTCCGCCTCCTCAAATATAAAGTAGAATACTTTGGTGATCACAACACTTTGATCACCTACAAACAATCTCACAACCCCCCTCCTATAGGAATGATATAGTAATGGAAAGCTCAAGTATGTGTGAGAAAACAAGGATGAAATTGTGGTAAAAAACTCAAAGAAATCACTTTGAAAACTCTTGACAAACTCTCCTTTTGATTTGGAAATATTGGCTCTAAAACATATGGATATAACCACTGATATAGGTAGGAAAAATTAGCCCAAAAACTCTTGAAATCTGTCTCTAAAACAGGCAAGGGAAGCCTCTTTTATAGGCATCCAAAATCTACCCGTTGGAGGCCAACTCAGCAGTTCAGACTGCTGACGGTCGACTGCCTGGTCGACCGCCAACGGTCGATTTTTCGACCGTTGGGAAGATCGGTCGACTGGCCGGTCGACCGTAAACTGGGTAATGACCCAGCGGTCAACCGCCCAGTCGACCAGGCAATTTCCAGAGAGCAAAGGCTCTCTGACGGTCAACCGTGTGGTCGACCGGCCCTGACCGTGAACGTTTTGTGCACGTCGGTCGACCGCCCGGTGACCGATCTCTGTCTCGGTCGATCGGCGGGTCGACCGGCGAAAGGCCAGAAAACAGTTTTGGGGATTTAAAAACTTGATCTTTTTTACTTCAATAAAATACCATAAATTCTCTAAAAATCTATAAAAAATAACTTCAGTAATATACTTTGATATACAAACATGTTTGAGTAAATCAAAATATGTTACAAAATTTGAACTATTTTATGACTTAGAAATTTTGGTTTAAAACAAAATCTGTATTTTTTCAAATTGATTTTTCCAAATGAAAACCGATTTTTTCAAAACTCCTCCAAACACAAAAATAAGATATTCTAAACACTTTTAAAGCTTACTGTGTATGGATATGATCCACTACACATATATGATGAAATATCTATGTTTGTGACAATAAGTACTAAAATGGTTTTGGTTAAAACACATGTATATATGAAACTCTAAAAATCAAAACGGTATTTTTCTAAAATAAAAACTCTTATATGAAAACACATGTAAATCTTGTGTGTGAGTGTATATGATACTTGAGCAATCCACCAACTAATCTATCCTCTACATTTATCTAAAAATAAAATCTTACTAAAAACAAACCTAGACATAAGTCTTCTCTTGAAGGTCTTCACTTGAAAATCTTCTCCTTCTTGACTTGGTCCAAACCTTGATTCGGTCCAAACCTTGATTCAAAGAGCTAGACTCCTCTTGAGTACTTGATGTGGTCTTGATGCACAAGCTCTTGAATCAACACGTGTTAGCTCCAAAACTTGACTTTAAATCCTTTGTTGAAGCTAAACACCTACTAAGATCTTGATCACAAATCTGAAACTAATTAAACACAAGATCATTCATACTATAACTACATGAGTTAATCATCATCAAAACTAGAGTGAGGGCCCTTTGGGCCAACAGAAAATATACTGGATAAGAAAATAACATGAATAAAACGGTAACAAGAAGATAGTATAATACGATACAACATCCATCAACATATCTCAGGTATTATGATGACATACAATACATAACTTTTAAGAATAATGAGATTTATCTGTTATAACATCATATGTCAGGTCAAGAGCACAATCAGATGTCTATCATAATAAGTATGTGTCGGTGAACACAGTCAATTACAGTAATTATGAACAGTTTATTATTGTTAATTATGTTAGTAAACACCAATTATCACATACAGTAGACGCATATTATACCACACACCTACTACACATGTCAATTGGGGCCCTATGTTATTGAAACTGATTGGTTAGAGACATTATCTATGCTTTAGGTGGGTCCTGTATATACCTGTGACACAAACCCAGACTCATGGCGCTGAACCAGGCTGTACCATCAGGTACTACAATAACAGTATAACAATAACGTTATGGGATACCAATCATCCCCCGGAGCCCTGCAGTGGACCCTATCTTGGCTGCGCATGTGTATCTTAGGTCCACCCAAAATATAGAGGCTACGTTCTCCATCAATTTTCTCAATCTCAGTGTAAGTTGTTCAACTATATTATCATAAATCACTCAACATTCATGTTTCTAGCTTGTGGGATAATACGGTGATAGTAACAGTAATTATCAGAGCCAGGTTTTGAATTTGGCATTTGTCGGTTCGCGAAACGCGAATTTAGCCATTCGAAACTAGCTCTTACTTGTAGACTTGAACAAGAAGTTACACTGTTGATATGTAATAAAAGACATGACATGAACACATGAGTCCATCGCTAGGATTTAAACTATCTTGTCTTGGTTCCAACTCTAATCTGGTATTTATTTCTTAGATGGCTCAACGTATTACGGAGGGATGGTCCCACTGATCCAGCAGGATTCATGAGGCTATTGTTGGAGTCCCAGCAGCAGCAGAATGGGCGGGTTACTGTTGCACTGGAAAAGATAGCTGCTTCAGGAAGTCAGGCAAGCAGGAAAATGTGTCTGACTTCAGAAGACTCCAGCCTACAGTGTTCACAGGAGAAGAAAGCCATCTAGTTGCTGAGAAATGGCTGTGGACAGGGTGAACTTGTTGGTAGCAGCTTGGGTTCCAGAGATAGATCGAGTAGATGTAATGAATATCAGCGTCTCCCTATCCATGGGATCGGGGCAATAATAACATATACCATGTCACAGTGATTAGTGACAATATTAGTGACATTAACAGTAACAATGTATCAGTATCACTGAGAAAAGGTGAAACAGTATAACGATGTCATAGTGTTACTGTCTAACAATATTCTCCCAGTAACTTCATTAACATGAAATATATAAATAACATGTCAGCGTAGTGATCCGACACTATACAGTCTCATCTAGCAATGTTAAGTCCCATCAGTATGTAACTGGCCTATAATCTTTTGATCCCAATACCGTTATTGTAATTATCAAGTATTTAATTCATTGCCAATCCACAAGATCAATTGATCAATAATACAGTTCTCTCAACACTATCAATCTACTCTAATCCTCTAACTCATCGATATATCCATCCTTTAAGTTACTGGTGTATCTAAGTCCCAACAAACTGAAATAAATGCATACTCTGTCATATCTAAACGATCATCGCTATCCAATCAGGTCAAGATCAACAATTAACTCCCACTTCTATCAAGGTCAATCACAAGATCATAGACCCAAGTAACAAATCAATTATATAAATGAAACCACCAGGTCAGGTCGATTTAATCTACGCCAACTCCTCAACCCAAAGTCAATTCTACTCTAACACCATCTACTGACCGATCAAAGCAACAGGAGATCCAAATCTTCTAATAAAGATACATCCTATTTAAATAGATCCTCCATATCCAATTATATTCTCGTCTAAGTTATCATCAAAATAAAAAGAATCAAGTCCGATAATGATTCCACAAATTCACCCATATAACTATAATTACAAACTAATCAATCTCCAGCTCAATAAGAATACAGTCAATTTCATTACTCCTCATTCTGAATCAAAATGGTAAATAACTAAACATATTCGATGAAAGTACTTACATCTCAGTACCTCAATCTAGAGTTCATAAACATTTAATACCGAACACCTATCTGATTTACCATCACCAAGGTATTTAAGCTCTCTCATCGTAATATAATTCGTGACTAATACTCTACACATGTCTATAAAATCCATTATTCTAATTAATCTGATTGGTTCCCAAAATCTCAGTCAAATTCTATTCTAATAAAGACCACTGACCAATCAAGCATTTACAGATCCAATAAATCAAATAATATTTAAATTAATAAAGAGGAACGCCCACGTCTCACTGACAACACATATATTTCACATATTTTAAACATCAACGATATACCAAATTCATTGATAACTCTAACCTAGTTATTCGAAACAAATAATCATTTACTCAGGACATGTACTAAAGCATCAAGAACAAATCAGATAAATCAGAATAGAATATTAACTCCGTTATACTGAAAGTTAAATCAACACAATATGACTAACATGAATGAATCATAATTTAACATGAACAATATCTTAAACATAAAATAGGATAAAAATAAAAATATCCACATGAAATGATACAACAAAAACACATAATTAAAATAAATAAAATCGTAAACACTCATGACAGACTATAACGATAAAATACACTAATAAATAAATACAATAATATCACAATAAAAATAAACACACATGAATGACGCGGATCCGGGTCTGTATCATCATCGGGTCTGCACTGCACGAATTGTTCTGGACCTCTGAATCGCCTCGCGTGTGGGTCGAACACGACTCCGTCTTCGTTACTGGGTTTGGATCGTGCAACCGCAACATATGCAAACACATACACATATACGCACACATATACACAAACACTAACATTATACACACATACGTTTATACACACACACACACATGCTGAAGGAGAGATGAGGGACACACACACACACGTGCAAAAACATTCACACATATACAAGGGGAAATAACACGCACATCACACATATACACCAATAAAGAGAGGGGGGAGAGAGATAAACCCATGGGAGGTGCACAGCCATGGCAAGGCTCGGCCATGGTGGCACTATGGAGAAGGAGAAGCGGAGCTCGCGGCGGTCTCCAACAAGGGACGAGAAGAAAGAGGGAGCACAGGGGCTGTTGCGCATGATACAGGGAATGAGGCTGTGCTCAGGGATGGAGGCGGTTGTGGGAGGTGTTCGACTCCAACATGGGGGCAGCGGAGAGCGGGGATGATCACCGACCAGCGGAGGTGGAGTGGTGGTTGTCACCGGAGATGGGAAAGATGGGACGAGATGAACACGGTAGAGGTGGAGCTCGGAGGTGGCTGCTGTGGGGCGTCCTGTCACCGTCAACAGGCAGTAGTGGATGCGATGCTATGGATGAGATGGTCGTTGGGTGGAGCAGTCGGCTTGTGGGGGTGCCGATGGAGGAGATGGAGAGACTAGAGTGCAGTAGTGGATGCCTGAGAGGGCCACCGATCAGTTGGTTGCAAGCGGATCACAATGGCAGCTCGACGGGGGTTATGCGTGGCTACTCGTGGAGGAGAGGAAGAAAGCAGCTGGGGATGGGAGGATAATGATGGGGAGATGGGGTTGGCTGGCGGTGGCTCTGCGGGTGGAGAAGAGAGATGGTGTAGGTCGGTGCTAAAGCTGAGGAGGAGGAGAAGTTGGGTTTAGGGTTAGGGGTACGGTGAGGGGAGCATGTGAGAGAGAGGAGATGAGAGGGGTGAGGTATATATATATAAGGTTAGGGGAAGGATGGCCTGGGCTGGCCCGTAAAATCAAGGAAGATAGAAAAAATTAAAGGGAAGAAAAGGGCTTAACTGGCTTTAGCAAAAAGAAAAAATGAAAAGAATAAAGGAAAATACATTAATATCACTGTTTGAAAAAATCAATACAAGTGCATAGTAATAATAGTTAAGGAGAATAAAAATCTAAATTAATAATGGTTAAAAAGTATTAGACTATATCTATTATATATATAGGTATATTTACATACATATACAAAATAGATTAATCAATAATCATGATGATAAATAAATTCAAATAAATTATTTTAAAATATTAATACAATATTATTAACTAAAGATATTACAGAATGTATATTATATTATTTTCAAAAAGATAGAAATAAAAACAGAGCATTTCAGAAAGAGAACATTTTCAGTATTTATCTAATTCTTAATGAAAAATCACATTTGATGGACAAATATTTAATTTTACTATTTTTAAAGAGATATATGATTATTATTTTTGATTGAAGGCCAAAACTTTTATTGGATGAAGAAATTATTACTCAAAGTGATACAAAGTGCTCAGCTAATTGAGAAGCATAACTTCATACAGCCAATTACCGCAAAGGTTAATATTTAGACATCGACGATCAATCTTGTGTGCTACAGTGTTAGTGCTTCTTCTACCAAATTTCAGGCTCAGATGTGCATGAGATCGAAGAATATGCCGACATTGAAAATGTACCATGCTCACCATGGGATGGAAGAAGAAGCGTTGTTGATACACTGCACAAGGACATTTGCCTCGCTAGCAACGGTGCAGTGCTTGCCCACTCTGTCGACTGCCAATCGAAGTCCAAGTAAAATAACTTCAGCCTCGCCTAGCAGTGGCTCGGTGGAGCTGACAGGATTTGCCGAGATCAGCAGCACTCGTCCGGTCGAATCCCCCAGAGCCGCAACACAGAAGGATCTCGGGTCAACACTCACGTCAACATTGATTTGATCACCTGTGGATCTGGAGGTTACCAAGCGTGTTGAATAGATTACACACTTGCCCTCCTTGTTGCACTGTGTCGAGCACCTACCAGCCGTGCTTTTGCACCAGCTGCTATAGCTACAACAATATTCACTGAGAATATGTTTCTTTCGAAAACCCATTTACAACGACAATTTCACGCACACTACCGGACTTGTTTGGTTAAGGGTGGAAGTGAGGAAGTGAAGAAGTGAGGAAGTGGTAATAGTTCCCTTTGGAACTTGAGAATTAGTTAGTAAGTTTTCCGTGTTTTGGATGTTGTTGGGACGTGTGGTTTGAAAAATGTTATGTCGTTTTCGGTGTTTGGATGGTAATGTGGAAGTGGAAAAGTTAACCCCAAAGTTGACCGCAAAATAATATTAAAATAAAAATTAATGATGAAAATTAAAAATGGACTGTAATTAGAATGCAAGTGAAATTTATATGATCAAAAAATTAACTGTTTTGTGCTATAACTTATTACAAATAGATTTACATGACCACAAAATTAACTGTAAACACTGGAAGTGAGGAAATGATTGTGTAAAAGAGAAAAGAGAAATGGAAAAAAGATTTCTTATTTTTCTTTTCCGGTGTTTGGATAGATAGGGAAGTGAGCAATTATACTTCCCCATTTCCTTACTTCTGCTCACTTCCTTGCAACCAAACACCCCCGAATTAGCTTCAACTAAAAAAAAACAAAAAAAAAAAATTTGATTCGAATAACCTGAAATATGAATCCCAATCTGATTAAATTTAGTTTTGGATGGATTTTTTTCAAAAAAAAATTTTGGATGGAATTTTTTCATGGGTGTGAATCTTACAAATTTAGAATGGATCCGCATGAAGATCTTGAAGAATCCGGCCCGTTATACTGGAAACCGCACCGAACAAACAATCATGTGAACGCCGGCTGGCTCGCGAGCCACCACCTTTTTTTGTCCTAAAAAGCACATAACTAAATGCGCACCCTCAAATTTTCCGCATTCATTCCAGACGAGGGTGGGACCCAAATAGGCCCAGTGGGTGAACTTTAAATTCCCAATCCAGTTTCTAATTAAAACTGATCAACGCGATCTAAGTCGCGCGACCTCTCGCCCTTTTTCTCTTGTTTTCCGCTGTGAAGTCAAGAACAGATCCGTGTCACGATGTACCTCTTTAGTTATCTGTTGTCCGCGAGTGAGGAAGAGTACGATTGTTCTGTTATTAGCAAATTACATGCTCTATTGTGGCATCTAACTAGATACTTCATTGTCTTGCAGGTACATTTGTAACGCGATAATATCTGATCATCAAGATATACAAAGAGTGTTTATGCAAATATGATCGCTTTTGCATTTTTGCTCTTTCGATTTACACTTTGCATGAATTCCCCTCATATTTCTTAAAATTGCATGTTCCAATGCAATTGTCAAAATTGAATTATTCATAAGAAACTAGCTTCGTTTGAAAACAAATGAATTTTATTTTTCTCATCTAGAATAATAAAAGAATTTAGTGTAATTGTTATTGCTTCTATTTTTTATATTAGGAGAAATTTTAATATTTTGATAAGTAGAATTCATCTTTTCGTACCTAGTATAATACAATATAAGTAATGATTTCTCAGAAACTCCACTTTGAATTACTCTTTGAAACTAATTTAATTGTAACTTTTTTTATTACATTTTTCGCATTGGGTCGGATTCCCTCCACAAGATCTTTTGTGCAGATCATTTCTGCGGTTACGCAATATTTCTTGAAAATAAAGTAAAGAAAATTTTAATATTAAGAGAATGATAAAAAGAAATGGTAAAACCCATTTCTTGAAGGATCTATCTGTAAAACTATCAAACACGCAAATGAGGAGTGTGCAAAGCAACCGACAAAGGATCTGCTCACCCCCCGAAGTCTCGCGGTCCACAGTCTCATCTTCTTCTCCTTCACACTCACAGTCAACAAACCCACCTCTGTTCGTTCCCACTCCACCTGAATCCCGTTACATCCCTCAATGGGCTCCGTCTCGCTGAAGATCGGCGATGGCACCGCCCGCTTCCGGCGATCCACCTCTGTTCCTCCCTTCTTCACCTCGTCATGCTTTCCTCCGTCCTCGCTACCAACCTCTTCGCCCTCTACGCCTTCACTTACTCCAATCGCGCAAGCACCAACACAATAGCAGCTCCAACAACATCTCGTCGGTCCTTTCTCAGCACATCTCCTCCATCCTCCGCGAGATCGAGCTCTCCGAGCGCAAGCTCCAACAGATCGAGCGCGACCTCGCTGGCTACTCCACCCTCGACCCCACCTCCCCCAAACTCCCCCCTGAGCTCAAGCTCTTCCTCTCCCGCCACCCGCTCCCCCTCGGCCGAGACTCCAAATCTGGGATCACCGAGATGGTCTCCTCCGTAGCTCATTCCTGCTCCAAATCCCCCGACCCCCTCTCTCAGTTCATGACCTACAAGCCCTTCTCCCTTGCCCGTCACCGACTCCCACCTTCCCCAGAAACTCATCTCCAGAGGCTGCGAGCCCCTCCCCCGCCGGCGCTGCCTCTCCCGCCCCAAATCGCGGCCCAATCCCAACTGGGTCGCGGGCAAAATTCAATCTTGGGTCAAGCCCAGGGGGAAAAAATGACTTCTTGGCCGACGACGTGCTCGGCCTCGGCGGCGCTGGAAGCATCAGGATCGGGTTCGATTTCGGTAGCAGTGCCACCGGAGAGTTTGCGGCCGTGATGGCGGAGCGGAAACGTGACGGTCGTGACGGCGTCTCATTTGAGTGAGACCATTGAGGGGGTGCTAGCAAAGGGGTGTTCCCTTTGATGATGAGTAGTGCGATGAGGTTTCCATTTTATGATGGGGTGTTTGATCTGGTGCACACGACGAAGGGGCTGACGAGGGAGGAGCTGAGGGGATGGGAATGGGGAAGGCCGAGGCCATGGAGTTCTTGATGTTTGATGTTGACAGGGTGTTGAGAGCTGGGGGGCTGTTTTGGCTGGACAATTATTTGTGTGTTGATGATGAGAGGAAGAGGGTGGTCACGAGGTTGATCGAGAGGTTTGGGTACAAGAAGCTCAAGTGGGTGGTTGGGGAGAAGGCGGACTCGTCAGGAAAGGGGAAGGCTCAGGTGTATCTTTCGGCGGTTCTTCAGAAGCCAACAAGAGGGTGAAGTGGATGAATGGAGAATGGTAGCGATGATAAGGTTTGGATGCGATAACACTCTGATTCTTTTTACTTTTGGGTTTGGTCAAAAAGGCCAATGCAATGCAATGTTATTTCATGGGATTCTATTTGTTGTCAATTTTCTATGAAATAAGGGTAGCACAGGTGGGCATCTCTTCTTTTTGTTGCACAATATAGGACATTTTAATGGGATGGCGGAAGCGGGTTGTAGATTATAGATCTGTAAGATTTGTCATGAAATGTTGTTTTTTATTAGAATGTTGTAATGCATTATTTTTGCCTAAAGGAGGGGAAGGAAAACGTTGGATTGCCTATTTTTGGATTCATTATGTTCGTGATATTTACTTGCATCCTTATGTTGCAGAGTTATCATGCAACATAAGGATGCAATGTGTTGTGTTCTTTTTGGATGGTAGGCCACTTAATGGGATGAGGATTAGGAGATCATAGATCATGTCTTGAAAAATCTATCATGACTTGTGATGCTTTGTTTAGAATTTTATAATACATACATGGGAAGGGAAATTTTAGATTGCCAATCCCAATCTTGCACTTTTCATATTACAAGATTCTTATTTGTCACTCGTTTATGTGAAAAGAGAAAAAAGAAATTGAAACTTTTTGACCGCATCATCAATGCCAATGTTATGTCCTTATTTTTTGCTTTGGATCTTTCTTCTGATGAATCCAACAAGTTCTACTCGTCAATTAAGTGTAGGAGGAACAGTAGAGCACTTGCACACAATGAAATTAAATGTTGAAAAACAAGTGTTTTATACTAAGGAATATCAATGTGATATCTGCATTTTTTTCATATCGGTTATCAAGCCATAGAGTAGAAGCTTTCTAAAGCATAGAAATTTAATATATATCCTCAGTCAATGTAATACCAGTCAGAAGACATAAGTGTCAAAGAATACCAAAAGCTCATGAAAGAAACCCTACAAGTAAATATCAAATAAAGATCATATCCACATATTTTCATAATGGCAAATACGAACCATAGAGTGGAAGCACTCTAAAGTATATAAATACAATATATATTCTCAGACAATGTTATACCATTCGTATGAATGATGAACAAGTGTCAAAGATTATCGAAAGCTCGTTAAAGAAACCTTGCAAGTAAATAACAAATAAAGATCATATCCACATATTTTCATAATGGCAAATACAAGTCATAGAGTAGAAGCACTCTAAAGTATATAAATACAATATATATTCTCAGACAATGTGATACCATTCATATGAATGATGAACAAGTGTCAAAGATTATCGAAAGCTCATTAAAGAAACCCTACAAGTAAATACCAAATAAAGATCATATCCTCAGATTTTCATAATGGCAAATACAAGATGATAGTAGCCTAGTGGCCTTTCTATGTTGCACGGACACGGTCACACCAACATGGATACGACACGCCGACACGTGACAAATTCTTAAAAATACACATTATGTGTATGTCTGACATGCGTGTTGGACATGTGTCGACACAACATAACTTCATAATAGGTGTGTCCGTGCTACATAGTAGCCTTGTAAGTGGAGTCTCTTCTTGCAAGCGTATCTCTCTAGACTAGAGGCCTTGTAAGTGGGTCTGTTCAAGCATATCTCTCTAGACTAGATACACAAGCCATACATGGTAGTCGGCAATTATTTTCTCTGAATATTCGAGCGATGTCCAATAGTTGCCAAAAGTATGATTTTCTAAATTCACTTTGGTTTTGATTTAGGGACATGAATTGCATTCATGCCTTCTCCCATTCATGCCTTCTCCTAAAAGAATTATCTCGAAGCCTGCCTTACTATCACAAGTTTCAGGACAAACCTTCATTTTTCATGTATTATGATAATAATTTTGAAACAAGAAAAATAATTTTGAAACAGGAAATTAACTGTTATGGTATGTCTTGATGTGGAAATATCTTGTTCTTGTTCCTTTGAATCATTCATGGGTAGTTGTTCTTTTATATCTCGTAGGTTGTCTTTTTCACACTCAACTCTAGCACCTTCCATTTATTCTTCTTTTTTGTATAAATAGGTCTCACACTTTTTGCTCAATTTTCGTATAATAGGGTAGCCTAAAGTGATTTTTCCAATATTGTTATCTTTTGCAAAGCATTTTCCTTAAATACATGTCACGATTAGTAGGTCTGGTTGTCTACAAACAGTAATTACTTGTTTTTTGTTACATAAGCTCAATTGACCCATCAATCCATCTGGTCTGCATCATACGAAACAAATTCAAACTACAGAACTTATTGGTAAACTGCAATAGCATCGACTAATTTGAGTAATCTGTGTACTAAATGTTCAAGATTAGTGCATGTTAAAATTTAAATATTATCTATCAGAGTTCCCCGTATCCCTAAATATTACTAGAATGCATCTGCTGGTCACATCTGTGTTTCAATGCATTGCCGCTTACTCTTGTGAACTATGACACCCATATGAAATAAATTTAGATCACACACACTGGCAGCCAGGAACTGTTTAGTCTGTCTGATTTGTTCGTATGACATTGTATTTTTTACCCTAGAGTTACGTATAGGAAATAAAGAGTTGCCATCTGTTATTTTCATTATACTTGGACATGTATGTCCATTTCCCATAAGCATCTTGCTGATGCCATTTAGATTTAGGAGACTGCAAGAATTGTACAATTGTAAAGCACATTTTATAAAACCTACAGAAAACTGTCCCGGGGCATACGAGTGTGTGTAAGCACTGCTTGGAACTAGTTACTTTGTTTAATTGTACCCTGTCATAGGTGAGCCGTAAGAATGTGCGAGTTCAAGCTAGATGGACTAATCTACTAAGTTCCAGTCCTGTATGTTTTTCTCTCCTAAGTTATTTATTAGCTTCACTACCTCCATCCACCTTTGCCATTCTTGAAAATATCTTTAATCTATAGCCAGCTCGAAACCTATCCTTGATATAAGTGACATCAATTGCTGCCTTGAACTTGGTCAGTATCCTTTCCTTGTGGTTGATAGCCAGGAATAATTTTACTGGGCATATTAATGAACATCCTGTTAAAGGAACCTTGACATTTCAATTGTATGAGGTGATTATGTTATCTTGTAACTTCGGCAAGGCGAGAGGACATAAATATATACATATAAGACAATCAAATGCTAAAGCAGACAACAGTACTACTTCAACCTAGAAGCATAGATTGGATTCAAGCTTTAATTGTAATTTGCAGAAATGCAAGCTCCTTTTTCCTGTTGATAAAAGGCATCCAATACGCCAACCATCCATGCATCACAAACATATACTTCTGTATATCTACAGGCTTCCTCACGTGAAATTCTAGCTCTGAATTTTGCCATACCTATCATGACCATACTACTTATATCTACCTTAACCTGCGTGATATGTACATACACATGCAAAATTGATATTGGTAGAATACATGCAGTCGTCCTCCTAACTCACAAATTTAAAATGAGTTCCCTTTTTAACTCATAATTTCAAATGAGATCGCCTAATAAGGTTCATATTCTTAACTTGCAAAGATATAAAATAGATTTGAGATATGAAACAAAATGGTTTAGAAAATACAAAAAAGGAGGACAAGAAGAGGAGAAGAAGAAAAAGAAAAACATCTACTTGTAGACATGAAAAATTGGAGGTAAACCACTACTAATTTACCTAAAGGAAATACAAAAATTATATAGTTATTGGCTGTGAATTATTCCATTAGAAAATATTTCGCTTGTAGAGACGAGAGTTGGAGGTAACCACGACTAATTTATCTAAGAAAATACAAAAAAATTCAAATTATTAACAATTTTCAAAAACCTCAAAAGGAAATGATCAAATCTGATAACGTATTGGAAGATCTGCACTTTAATACATCTTGGTCGGGTTCAAATAATTTATGACTTTGTTACCTTCTCTAGATATGGGTGAAATGCTGCTCCAATGTTGAAATGGTTGAGTGAAGATGATAATATAAGTGTCAAAGATATTATATATTTATGACAGAAATCTGCAAGTAAATAACAAATTAAGTTCATATCCACAAATTTTCCATATGGCAGATACAAGATGATATTAGGCTAGTGAACTTGTAACTGGAGTCTCTCCTTGCAAGTATACCTCCCTAAACTAGATGCACAATCCATACATGATAGTAGCCAATTATTTTCTCTCAACATTTGAGCAAACTACGGGTATCCCCTTTTGAATTGTTGCTGAAAGTGTGATTGTCAGTAATTACTTTGGTTTTGATTAATGAAATGAATTGCATTCCTACTAAAAGAATATCTTCACTTTGCTTTTGATTCAATGAAATGAATTGCATTCATGACTTCTACGGGGTTGTTTGGTTAGGGTGGAAGTGAGGAAGTAGTAATAGTTTCCTTGAAACTTGTTAATTGGTTAGTAAATTTTTCGGTGTTGGATGTTGTTGGGAAGTATGATTTGAAAAATGTTATGTCTTTTCTGGTGTTTGGATGGTAATGTGAAAGTTGACGTGAGAAAGTTGACCGCAAAATAATATTAAAATAAAAATTAATAAGAAAAAATAAAAATTAGACTGTAATTAAAATGCAAGTGAGATTTACATAATCATAAAATTAACTGTTTTGAAGTACAACTTATTACAAATGAGATTTACATGACCACAAAATTAACTGTAGCATCCTGGAGCTGAGGAAATGGTTGTGTAAAAGGAAAAAGAGAAAGGAAAAGGGGTTTCTCATTTTCCTTTTCCGGTGTTTGGATAAATATAGGGAAGTGAGAAATAACACTTCCTCAGTTCCTTACTTCCGCACACTTCCTTGAATCCAAACAACCCCTAAAGGAATATCTTTGAGGTTTGCCTTATTGACACAAGTTCGAAGACAAATCTTCATATTTCATGGATTATGATAAATTTGAGACAGAAAAATTTGATCTGCATCTAATTGCAATGATATTTGATGTGGAAATGTTTCGTTCTTGTTCCTTTAACTCATTCCTAAAGAGTTGTTCTTTATATCTCATGCTCAAGTCTAGCACCTTTTATTCATTTTCTTTTTTGGTACAAATAGGTCTAGCATCCTTTGCTCCATTTTGATATAGCAGGGTTCACATAAAGCGATTTCCTATAGTGTTTACCGTTGGCAAAATGTTTCTTCCTTCAATATATCTCGCAACCAGTTGGTCTTGGTTGTCTACAAAGAGTAATTACTTGTTTGTTACAACAAGCTTGTTTGACCCTTGATTGACCCATAACCATCTGATAACAATCTAATGATCATCCAAAACAAAATTCAAATTACAGAACTTATTGCCAAAACTGCAATTGTATCAACTAACTTGAGTAATTTGTGTGCTAAATGTTCAAGATTAGTTGTCTCAACTTAAAAATTATTTATCAGAGTGATTTTATATCCCAAGACAGTGCTAGAATGCTTATGTTGGCCACATCTGTTTTTCAATGCATTTGCTATTACTATTGTGAACTACGGCACCCATACGATATGATTTTATATCACATTGGCAGCCTGGATCTGTTCAGTCTATCTGATTCATTGGTACGAGTCGTATGACAAGAAAATAAAGAGTTCTCATCTGTTGTTTTCATTATACTTGGACATGTATGTCCATTTCTCATAGAGCACCTTGCTGTATATCCCACTTTGATTTTGGAGAGTACATGAACAATACAAGCACACTTTATAAAACCTATAGAAAAACGTTTCAGGCATCTGAACAAGCATTTCTTGGCACCAGTTACGTTGTTTAACTTTGTACCCCATCACAGGCTAAACAATTGAGCACGCGACTTCAAGCTAGATGGACAAGTCGACTAAGTTTCAATCCTGTATGTTTTTCTCTTCCTAAGTTTGTCAGCTTCACGTCTTTCATCTGCCCTTGCTGTCCTTCAGAATATCCCTGTTTTCATTCTGTAGCCAGTTCGGAGGCTATCTCTGATGTAAGTTCCTTGAACTCGGTCTAGTATCCTTTTTCTTGCATTTGATAGCCAGTTAGGATTTTAATGTGCATGTTAAAACAGCCTACATATAAAAGGAACTGAGAAATTTCAATTGTAAGGGGTGGCTTATGTTGCCCTATAACTTAAGCATGATGAGATGATATATAAATATAAAACCAATATGGCAATCAACTGTGAAAGCAGATGACAGACTACGTCAGCTTGGAACCATAGATTGGATTCAATCTTTGATTGTAAAATTGTAATATGCAGAATTGCAAGCTACTTCCTTGTTGCTAAGGCATTTGATATGCCAGCCAGCAATACATCCACAAAAACATAATTCTTGTAATCCTTTTAGCTATAACTCACAAACCTTCACACAGACTTTGCATCGATCTTTCTTGGGTTGTGCTTGTCGAACAAAGACTACATGATACCATCCTTTCAATTACTTAGTTTTAAAGCTTCTTTTCAATGCAAAACCAGAATGCCAAAGCCCACACACAACATATCTAATTCTTTAAGAGGTCGATACATCCTCCCCGTCTATAATCTGATCTAATTTTTTTTGATAATTTTTAAACAAATACTTAATGCCAAATTTAATGAAATACTTGCATTATGGAAGGAGCATCTACTTTATAAAACTCCCAACTTAATTCAAATAGTTTTTCACTTTTTCTGACATTAGCATTCTGCAAATTTTCTCTTGAGAAACTGCAGCTCATGAATATGTGAGAAGAAATGCATAAATCCATGCATACTGGGTGTATCCAACCTACCCAATGGATGTATAACTACATTATAAACTTGTGAAATTGATATGACTCCCCAAGGCACACATTTCAGCTTTAGTTCATGTATTTCAAATGAGTTCCATTTATAAAATATATTTGACTAAAATTATTATAGACATATAAACCAAACCTAAAAGCAATCAACATGAACAGATAAAACATAATTATATGATAGGAACATTGACATTGACATTGAAATTGTGCAATTCTGTGTATTGTTTGCCTACGAATTTTTTAAATGGAGAACTTTTACTCAAAGTCATGAGAAGTTGGAGGCAACCATTAGCTTTCAATTGGCTACAATTTTCAGAGTGGTAGATGAGGTTTTGAGAATAAATTACAAGTTTACCTCAGTATTATCAGATACTTTGGTAATATTTTGTGACATGATAGTGACATAGAGAAAAACAATTTCTAGTTGAATAAGAATTCCTATTTTGATTTGGATATATTAAATTGGTTTAAACGTTAAGAGCTTATGAAATATATAATTAATTGAAAAATTTAAATTAATGTTGTGAGTAAAATAACAGAGATCATAAATTCTTCTTGGAGGTAAGAGAACGGTCATTGTGATTTTCTATGTAGTAATATAAAAATCAAATAGTGATAATAAAGTTTCAATATTTAACAACTGAAGATATCCATAACAAGCTCTCTCATTTTTATTTCCCGGAACCGTTTCAGATATATACTCTGTCGCTTAATTTGTATAATTTTGTATCTTGCCATTTGCTAGAACAATTGAACATGCTAGTCACCATGGTGTCCTTTTTTCATTTTTCTGTTGATAATGCATTCAATACACGACCAGCCATCGATCCACATGCACACATTTCTTCTGTTCCTTGTGGCTATACTCAAAACCTTTGCACAACTTGAGCATCAAATCACACAACACATAATCTTCTGATCATTGTGGCTGTAATCCAAACCTTTTCACAACTTTGAGCATCAGTCCTACTGTTGAGTTATGCTTTGCGCACACAGACTTGATTCGTTTGATCTTTTTTCATCGTATGCTTGTTAATTTTGGTTTGATTGAAGATTCTTCGTTCTTCTATCACTGGTTCTTCCATCGGAGACTTATGATTTATCAGAACTATTTATTTTTATCATTAGTTCCATTCAAAGTTGAGTATTTTGCTTTAGCAGCTGCATGCAAATGTAGATGGATCCTAATGTCCTATACATTATATAAAACTGTTCGATTACTGATGAGTACCTATTGAACCAGATCACCTCCCACATACTACTGTCAACTACAAATCCATCAGATTTTTTTTTTTTTTTTTTTTTTTACATGCAATTGCCATCAATAATAACTACAAGAAGAAAAAAATATTTTTCCGAGCATCTTTATAAACTCTGGACTTAAATCAGACAATGTTGATATGAGCATCTAATAGTTTTTTCCCACGGAGAATTTTACCTCATTAATATTGTTGCACATAACGTATTCTTGTGCCAATCAATGTTCATTACAATCTAATAATATTTGCATGACTCCGCTGCACAGAGCGGCACCGTTTAGTTTCATACATTTCAAATGAGCTCTATAAATAAAAAGGGTAATCGCTCGACACCTCTTAACATTTTACATTTTTTCACTTTTTCCTTCAACGTTTTTTTCCCTTCACTTAACCCCCTCTATGGTGGTGAAATCGACCCACTGTTGCATTGTCATTGTCATTGTTTAATGGTCAATTTACCCTCAAGTTCGTCTCCCCATTCTCTCACCTGGTTTCTTTGTTTTTTTCTCTGATAAAAATTTGCTCTTTTTGCAACTGAAGAGTCCCCCAATTGGAAATTGGGGGCAAGATCGAAGGTCGGAGATCAATGATGCAGAAGGGGGCAACGCTTATGCTGCGAGACGATGACTGTGTGGTCTCGTTGTTCGGCGATGACGTGTTGTTGTTTTGAGAGAGGAAGAAGACGGCGAGGAGGAGACAGAGGAGGAGCTTGGGTCTGAGGATGTGGGAGAAAGGGAGTGTTTGGCTTTGGCAGCCACTGAGAGAAGAGAAGGACAGTGTAAAAAGAGAGATGACGTAATCAGGGTGGTGGTGCGGTGAGGATGAGTGGAGTGGAAAACAATCCGAATTTGATTTGGATATATTATTTTTTTTTCAAACTTGATAACTAAAGACTTTCTTTAAGAAAATTCATTATGTGTTTGTAATTTATAGAAAAAGGACCTTGGCCTCATTTATTACTGGAATATTCGTTGTGTTGGACATTAGCTAAGATTGGGGCTGTAATGGGATCCGGACCATGGCAAGAAATTGACCTTGATCAAGCCAGAGGAGATGGGTGAGTTGCAGTGGCGGCCACGGCGGAGATGATGACGTCTAGAATGGCGGCGATGGTGGGATACAGGGGTGAGTGGTTTGATGGGAGGGTTGGGGTCAAGAAAGAAAAAGGGGTAATGATTGTCTTTAAAGAAAAGTTAAAATTGATTCAGTGGGGGGCCAGAGAATGAGGGAGAGATGGAAGGAGGAAGAAAAAAAAGAGCATTTTAGAGTTTTTATCAAAGGTGGAGTTGTTAAAAAAAAAAAATAATGACACAATCCTAATAATTTGTGGGGTGCCCTCATAATTTTTTAGGGGGAAATATCCGCTACCATCCACTCACAAGGACGAATATTGCCACCCAAAAATGATAAAGGCCCCCAAAGTATTTACAAGTGCACCACTATATTTTTTACAGTTTCACCCTTGAAGAAAAATTCAAAATGTCAATTTCTTCTTCCTTTATTCCTCCTCTTTCCTCCAATCTCTCCCCTTCCACCGACCTCTTCGGCAACCCCCCTCTCCGGTGCGGCCCTCCCCTTCTCCTCCCCCTGACCTCCCTTCCTCCTCCCCCACCTGATATTCTCCTCCCCGGCCTCCCCCACGACCTCCATAACCTCCCCCCCCCCCCCCCCCCCCCCCCCCCCCCCCCCCCCCCTCCCCCCCCCCCCCCCCCCCCCCCCCCCCCCCAACAACGTCCTCCCCACCCCCCTCCGGCCTCCCTCCCCAGCCTCCCACGACCTCCATAACCCCCCCCCCCCCCCCCCCCCCAACAACGTCCTCCTCCACCCCCCCCTCCGGCGCTCTCCCCTCCCCGGCCTCCCCCACAACCTCCATAACACCCCCCCCCCCCCCCCCCCAAACGTCCTCCCCCACCCCCCTCCTCCGGCGCTCTCCCCTCCCCGGCCTACCCTTCCTCTTCCAGCTATTCGGCCAGATCTGATCACGAGGGGCGGTTGCGCGTGGGTCAAGGGTGGGGGGGATGGCGGGGATAGAGGATGGGGGAGCAGGGGAGGAGGGGAGGGAGGAGAAGGCCGGGAGGGTGGAGGGGTGGGGGAAGTGGGGGATTTTTTTTTTTTTTTTTTTTTTTTTTTTTTTTTTTTTTTTTTTTTTTTTTTTTTTTTTTGAGGTTTCTTTATCACATTTGTGAGTGCCTTAATCACTAGGATGCTTTCATAATTTTTAGGTGAAAATATCCGCTCGCTCTCGAAGTGGATTGATTTCACGGCCGGGGGTTGAGTGAGTGGGGAAAAAAAAACACCAGGGAGGAAAAGTGAAATAACGTAAAACGTCTTCAAGCAATTACTTCTAAATAAAATATTTATTATTATTTCAACGGAAATATATAAACCAGGGCTAAAGCAGCCAAGGAAAGCAATTGTAAATAATTATATAAAAAGGAGAATTATGTATCAAATTGACATAATGCGTGATATGTTGTATTTATTGGGTGCTTATGCATTTTCTCAAATGCACGAGGAGTTGGAGACAACCAATATCAATTTATCCGAGAGGATATGATCATTTAAAGTTATAATGCAATTTCAACTGACCAAAAGTTTAAAGTTAAAGCAGCAATGGTGTGTTGAGGTAAGAGGGATGTTTGAGGTTTTAAGGATAAAAGGGATAAAGTCTTAACTCAACGTAATGAGAGTTCACCAGCAAATGCTATTCACTCGCAAGTCTCAAGAGTGATAAACATTGCATGTTACTTTACCCCACTCCAGCTAAGGGGCTGTTTGTTCCCCACTACAACTACCGCGTTTGTTTGTATCGTAATTCGTGAAAGACTCACGCAACTCAATCACCACTCACGTGCAACCTAATTCCTACTCACTTACAGCCCAGTTACAGTTAATTTATGGTCATGCAGATTTGTATTATTTTTTTATGTTAATATTAAAAATTTTAATATTTATCATTTTTAATATTTATTTGCAATATTAAAACTTTTTAAATCACCAAATAGTTAATTTTGAGGTCAACTTTTTCACTTACGACTTACACATTACGACAATCAAACACCGTAAAATATAATACACTTTCTCACTTACAATTTTATATTACCAACCAAACACCGTAAAACTTACATGCATGTAACTCATTTACAACTGTAAAAGACTTTACCAATTATGACTTACGAATTACGGCCAATTAAGACAACCAAAGAGACCGTAAATATGGTAAATATGATGGACCAAAGTTCGTCACCTCGTTATGTATTCTTTTACCTTTTTAAAGTCCTCTTATTTATGTCTTTAATAAATTATATGTTTTAAATATAAAAGGGTTTTTAACTGAAATGTATGACACTTCTTCATTCGAGAATGTATACAATTCTAAATATTGGTCTGCACAAAAACTGAACTAACTGCCGTGTGGAGAGGGCCGGCCCGGAGATTTCTGGGTCCTAGGCGGACCTTTCAAATGAAGCTCCTCACTAATCAATTATGAAAAAATATTAATAATTATTAATAATTTTTTTGCTTATTATTTAAGACAATTTTTATTTTATTAACAGTATTGCACCCAAGTAATTTAAGGCTACCTAAATACCAAGGGTTACAATTTAAGATGCACCTAATTTTTATTTTTCTTCCCTTTTTCATATCCAAAATTATATTTTTCTAAAAAGCATGATAAAACTCGAAAATATCAAAGATGAGAAAATTTTAAATAAAGTTTAAATAAAGATGAGAAAAGTTTACAGCATGATAAAACCTGAAAATACATGAACACTATAACCAAATCTACAAGATAATTCAGCAAAAACATTAAGAAATAATAAAAAGGAAGTCAAATTGATCTAAAAAACCCTGCAGCTATCAAACTTGCTAATGCTATACTAAGGAATTATGAAAATGAATATTTAGAGGGGGGAGAGAAAAAAAACACACAAGAAATCTCAATTGACTTGCCTCGTTTTCTTTCGCAATTGAAATGACTTGCCAAGATGAAATTGGCGCCCGCCGGTAGGTTCATCGCCAGTCGCCCTCAAAATCAACGGTCTCCACAAATTCTCAAAAGTTTGCAATGAGCGGGCCTGTTTGGTTAAGGGTGAAAGTGAGGAAGTGAAGAATTGAGAAAGTATAATAATTCCCTTTAGAATTTGAGAATTGGTTGTAAGTTTTCCGGTGTTTGGATGTTGTTGGGAAGTGTGATTTGAAAAATATTTTGTCTTTTTCGGTGTTTAAATGGTAATATAAAAGTGGAAGTGAAATAGTTGACCACAAAGTTGACTGTAAATAATATTAAAATAAAAATTAATTAAGAAAAAAAAAATAGACTGTAATTGGAATGCAAGTGAGATTTACATGATCAAAAAATTAGCTGTTTTGTGTTACAATTTATTACAAATGTGATTTACATGACCACAAAATTAACTGTAGCTCTAAAAGTGAGGAAATGGTTGTGTAAAAGAGAAAAGATAAAAAGAAAAGAGGTTTCTTATTTTTCTTTTCCGGTGTTTGGATGGATAGGAAAGTGAGCAATTACACTTCCCTATTTCCTTACTTCCGCCCACTTCCTTGCAACCAAACAGCCCCGACCTCTGCAACTCCTCAATCCCCAGTTATCAAAAGTTCAATCAGTCTTGAGTATTAAGATCTATAAAGGAATCAAAAGTTTCAGAAGATTCTCGAGAAGATCTTGCATTTCTTTTAGTATAGAATGCATCATAATTAGGTAAAGTTCTCTCCAATTATCAATTATCCGACTGTCCACAATTCAACAATCTCTACACGCAGCAAAAAAAAAAAAATGAAATAAGTATCAGACAATGATGAAACTAATTAAACAAAGGAAAAAAAACAAAATTGAGAAAAACAAAGCTCAAGTTCACAGAGAAATCAAAGGTTAGTTCTTAGTTCAGGATCAAAAGCACAAGAGCAAGATAATTTGCCTCTTCAATTTGTGAAACGGCATACATATTCTCTGTAAAGAACTCAAATTCTTTTTTTTTTTTTCCTTTTCAAAATAATCTACTCCAATCAAAATTCAAGCAAAAAGACAACAATCCCAAAAGGAAATACTAGCAATCCACAATATATGCATCTACCACCAAGCCCCAATCTATCAAAATCACCCTCAAATCTTTCAAATTTTCTACAATTTGATCAAAATTACCCAAAAATTAGCGGAAAAACCCTAATTTCATGAAGGAAAAAAAAATGCTAAACTCTACCTCTCGAAATCGAATGGCGCAATCATTCACGAGAGAAGAAAGATCCAAAATCTGAGAGAGAAAAAGGAGGTTTCTTGAGTTCTTGAAAGAAAGATGGAGGAAGATTCATCATCAACCATCACTTTGGTTGATGAGGACGATCACCGGGTGGGTGGGGGGGGAGAGAGACCTAGTCGATGAGGATCATCTGACTTCTCACTTTATCTCCCTAAGCATCACTTTATAAGGGTGTTGCATGCTATTTCTAAAATTCAGGTGATCATTTGACCCCCCTGAGTATACCGTGGGTCCGTCACTGATGTGAGCCCCCAAAAAAACTGGGGCCCTAGGCAGTCGCCTGTGTGGCCTACCCCAAGGGAGCAATAATATTTTGAGAACCTCCTTCAGTCCAAATTTCGCACGGCCCCTCGCAAACTCCATGAGTTCAACAATGTTAACATTAATATTTGCCTAATATCATCGTCCGGAGCACAAATCTAGCACCAATGTCCATCGTATGTGCCTCATTTCACCAGTCAAATTAACTGCGCCTTGAATCTCTCCTCCATTAGCAGTAGAGCCTGTACCATCCTCACACTCTCTTGCCGCTCTGAACTCGTCCTGATTCGATTCTTTGCAGATGAGCCATGCGACATTTGCAATAGTTTGGATGCCAAAAGCTCGAGTAATCCTTGAAACAGTCTTCTTCACTGTGGACAGTGTCTCCATTCATCTGCAATCTAGGCCTGTCTTGTTAAGAACACCAGTTTTATGCTTAATAACAAAATTAAATAGCTCAAAGTACACTGCCCGGTTCGCATGCATTTTGTTGATATATGCTCTCCTAAAGTACTGTGAGGACTAAATGTTTGAATGAATCACAAACTCCTTTACAATCAGAGAGCTCGCCATATCTGCAAAGACTTGAATTCTGCTTTTCTCATTCAAACTTCTCGCTCTTGAATTCATTGCAACAGGTCACTTTTCTCGAGAAAGATTCTAAAGAAGATGAAATTATCAATAATCAATGCAAACAACAACCAGGCGAGATGATTACTTTGATGGTGAGGAAGGTGGTTCTGCTGCTATTGGACTGAAAGGTGGAATTGATCGTAACAATAGTGGCGATTCTATTGGCATACGCAAAACAGAAGGCCCTGACATGCAAAATCGAATCAATATCAATGATCCAATTGAACAAGGTCTTTGTTAAACAGCTGCCCGAGAAGTGCTTGCTCAGATAACTAGTGTTTTGAGAATATACGAATAACTGAAAACTTGCACTTGATAGAATACCAGTTTAAAATTATAGTGTCTCAGTTTTACAAGTGACCATAGAATTAAATCAACTTCAAATTTAAAGTGCGATTTTTTTTTTTTTTTTGAAAAAAATTTATAGTCCAACTCCCCTGGGTCTCAACCTGTGAGAGAATAGCTGTGCGGTTTTTTTTTTTAAAAAATTCTGCTTTATCCCAAGCTGTTCATTGCACAACTGTTGTGGCTAGCAATAACCTTTTATTTAAACTTTATAAAATTAATTAATCTATTATTTATTTTAAAAAACACTCACACATAATACTTTTTAGCTAGATTTTAACTGACCAAAAGATTTGAAAATTCTAAAAGTTATTTAGTATAACATTTACCAACACTGTATAATGCAGTATATTTATCAGTCCAAATCCCACCTGAAAACTCTAAAAACAGCCAATTGGTTTAAACAGAGAGCAACTCCTATGTACCTAACAACAAAGATAGCTGTTAGAAGTCATATCGTCTTTCTTTCGTGGCATAAAATGTACTAAGTATAAACAAAACAATGCTCTCAAATTGACACAACCCAGAAAAGGATTGCTTTCAATTGTAGGAACCCATCTCCAATGAGCTACAGCCCTCTTTTCATCTCTAAAGCAGTAGCATGAAGGTGAAGTCAATACATAGACTGTAGGAGCATATCAGCATTATAACTCGATTTACAGACATACCATACGCTGAGACAGCAAAAACATTAACTTATGATACACTACTTGTACATGGCAACTTCCAGCCCTTGACAACATTATTGCAATCAAAGATCACCAGAACTCGACAAGCATGGGAGAACCATGAAGCAGCATGCTTTTAGCTAGTCACATCTTTGACAAAGCTTCCTGCATTGGGGTCTTTTGAATATTACCCAATTTTGTGAGAATTGTTGGCCCGGTTTTGGAACTTAGTAATGTGATTGCAGCACATTTTTGGCGCATCTCCAGATGTGGCTCATCCATAGTGCATAAAAAAGTTCAGGCACATTCGCAGAGGGATGAATTCTCAGGAGCATGACGGAAGATAGCTGTTCATAAGCCGTATTCCTTCTTCACTCATCTGCTGCACTTCAGAAGGCGATAATACCCTGATGCATCGGACGCACTGGACAAATTCCCTGCATTACAAAACATAAAGAATTTCCATTAGCAAATATCAGCTGAGGGTCACAATATCACAAGGTAGGGTTTCTTTGAAGGGGGAAAATATGTTGAAACTGAAATAAATGGAAAGAATTATTAAAACGTTAGGCAGAAAGCAATTTTGAATAATTTTCCCATGGTGAAAATTTCAGAATTCAGCAAAAAAAAACATTAATACAAGTTATAAAAGAAAAAAATAGTAAAGACTTTACAAATATAAATCAACCAAAAAACTGTGTACTGCATGAAAGACCACAGCTAATTTTATGCAAGTGATAAAGATTCATGAATAGTTCATGGCTAGTTCATGAATAAATTGATCACTGGATAAAATCTTATGCAACTGGTAAAGGCCACAGCTAATTTTGTGTAGCTGGTAAAGATTAATGAATACTTCACGTCTAGTTCATGAATAAATTGATCACAGGATAAAATTTATACAACTGGTAAAGGCCACAGCTAACTTTATGCAACTGGTAAAGCTTCATGAATACTTCATGGCTAGTTCATGAATAAATTGACACAGGATAAAATTTGGTCAATGGAAGCTGAAGAATGTTTTTTAGTCATATATGATACATTATACTATATTTAAGATATGGCACTAACGAGCACCGGTGCCTAAGGGTTGGCTTTTTTACATTGAGAGAGAGCAAGGACTCTTTTTAGGAATTCATTATGATATTATCATTGTACACAGTCAGGGCTGATTCATGCAAAGTTAGGATTATCCTTGTTCAGATATTACTATGTGCGCGCGTGTGTTTGCATTTAAAGAAAAGGCTATATACTTACTCCCATGGATCATCTCCAACTAGAAGAACATCATTTTCATAATATCACATATACTAGCTTCCATTCTGAACCTCTAGGATCATCAAGCTGCCCTTCAAGCCCAAACACACACGAAATTGCAGATCTCAATTCTTGATAGTCTTTAAAGCGTGTTACATCAATCGATCTCCCAACGGATCCTAGCTTTTGCACCTATTCAATGTAAATTACATAAAAGAAGTATCAAGGGAAAATTCTATATCTTCATACTGTTTTAAGTTCAGAAATTTCTTTTGACAGAACAGAATAAAATAAGAATTCCAATTTGTACCTTTGTATATGTTCGTAAAGGTTGTTGGGCCACTTGTTTCATTGAAGATCTATTTAAGAAGCTGCATTCATTAACATCCATCCTGGCAGATGATATACCCCCTGAACCCTCGGGAATGTCTTGTAGAGGTAGCAATTGAGAATCTGCCAGGTTCGCGGAGGTAACCTGAGACTGCAAATCCTGACTGCAGGTGAAGCTACTAAATAAATCTTCTGAAGGAACACAAAAACTGGAATCTCTCGCAGAACTGAAACCTTCTAAGACTGTACTTGAAACACAGGAACTATGTTATGATGTTTCCATTGCAAGCTTCAAACTGTATATTTCTGTAAGTTTCGCTTTGGTTAATACTCTCATCAGACAAGTCCCTCATCATTCCACGTGAATTGGGTAACTTCTGCAAGTCTGACTCCTGTTCTGCAGCTGCTAGTTTATGTGCATCGGGTGACTGGATACCGGAGCCAACCACTTCTTCGTTAGCTGGATTTATCTCCTGAGCACTGAAAAATCTTGAATGTAAGGCGGTAGGCACTGGGGCGAACGTGGATCTGAAAAGCATGAGAACTGAAATGCCTCAAAGGGATTAAGTGTTTCTGGATTGACTATGGAAGAAATATCAGCTGAGGGACTAGTAGCAACATCCGATGCCAATAGAAAAAGGGATTCAGGAAGCCAGAGCCAGTAAAAGGTTGATAACATGAATGTTGCTGAATCCGGTCCTCACGATCTACATGTTGAGATTGGTGGTAACTTTGAGTTGAGGATACATTAATGAGATTAGTCTTGTACAATGAACCAGAAGGTGATGAACCTGGTACTTGGGCTGTGGCTGGCTCAAGCTGCTGCTTGCAAAATTGGGGATTTTCCTGCTCCATCGATTGTAGTTCTTGATTGATGATTATTGGAGATACAAGGTTCTCATGACTAGGTGGGCCAACACCACTTGCTCCGTTGTGTTTCTCTGATAACTCCACTTCAGTAACTACTTCAGGTGCTTTATCTGGTTTCTTGGCCACTTCTTGAGACAATGATCTTGCAGAAACACTCTCTAGGTTCTCGCTTTTATCCTCATTACTTTGCTCCCGAGAAGCTTTCTCTAATACAGTTTCTTCCATATACTGATCCTCTGGCTTCTCAACATGTGTCTCAGATGCACTATCTATATCCGCAACCTGCTGCTCCATGCTACACCTGGATTTTTGAGCTTCCAATAAAATATTTTGTGAAGGGAGAATCTGTGGCTGTACAAGAGGAAGCGGGTTCTGCTGCATCACCGAGTTAGTTAGTATTGTTTCCTGCGGCAATGGACCTCTTACTGCACTAATTGGTTGAGAGGACAAGCTTCTAGGAATCCCATTTCCTCTGATTTTTTGTAAAATGCTAGCATAAATTGACTGATGGCATATGAACTGACTATCGGGGCTCAGATTCTGGGTGTAAGTAGCATCTTCAGGAGTTGTTCTGAACCAACACCAGAAATTATCGGATGCATGTTTCCAGCTCCATTTTCTAGAGCCTGCGGTAAGGGTTTCACATTTCTGAATCCAGTTTCAGCCCCAGGAACTGTAAAGTTTCAGGGGGAAAAAGTATACCATATCAAAGTCAAGAAGGATTTCATACATTGCATATGCATGTTGAACTTATGAGATACTTTCATTGATATCAATTTAAGAAATAGCAACAATGGAATACATTATAATTGCTGCTTTGGAAGAAAAAGGGAATATGTATTCTGCATGTTACAATTTTTGTATAGCAAAGATTATATGATCATATAGAAGATGAAATCCAGTAAAAAGATTCATCTCATATAGTCGTCTAGTTATGTCCAGTTTAGACTTTTACATCCACCAGCACCATTTGCCTTTAATCAAATAGAGGGGAAAAAAAAAAAATCCATTTTTGGTTATTTATCACGGAAATATATAATATTGTAATTAAAGATCAAATAGTAGGATAGTCCTCATGTCCATAATTGTGATTCTAAAGGCTAGTAATGAACTGAATTTATCAAATTTCATAAGTAACACTTTTTTCATCATATTGAATTATGTTAAGATGTCCCTTATAGTTCAATTGAATTATATTAAATGTCAAATTTGTAGATGCATAATTTGTTGACTGATGAGGGCATCACGCCGTCTGTACGATTCTACACTAGAAGACGACGTGTTGCGCACCCTTTTGGTTTTGGTTTTAGTTATTTAGATTTTTAGTTTATTTTGATGAATTTAGTGGTATTTTCTTGTATGTGATAGTTTAGTATCACATCGATTATTTTCTAGAAATGCTCTTTTGTAAAGCATATAAATAGACCCCCAGGACTTCTTTTTGAATTATTGAATGATTGTAATTACAATGTTTTCATTTAAAAATTCTTGAGTGTGCTCTTGAGTTTTGAGTCTGAAGCTCGTGGTGTACAGGGTGTGAAGCCGAAAATCCTATCTTAATTCTCAATTCCTTTTAAAACTCTAATTTTTAATTTGAAGGTAATTGATCAAATTTGGTAGCAAAGCTACATGTTCCAATCCCCTTCAAAAATTCTCTCCTTTTTTTTCTAAACTCTAGATCCCTCTTCTCCACAAACCCTAGTTTGAAAAAAAAAAAACCGAGATCAGAAACTCTAGATTAGATCCCCCAAAAAATGTTCAAAATTCGGTTGAAAATTCAGCCGAAAATAAAAAAACAAACACCATTCATCTTCTCCACTTCAAACACCCAAGATTTGAAACCCAAGCAATGTTCATCTGCCAAAAACCACTGATCTCTTCCATCACCACCCTTCATCTCCTTCATCCCATTAAACTCACCAAAAAAAAACCCTAACTCTTCCCGTCACCTTGCACACGCTGTTCATCCTCTCCCTCGTCTCTTTTCCTTTTCTCCCACCAAAGACAAAAAACCCTAACCCATCTTAGAACGTCGTCGCCCTCTCCCCAATTCTCTACCATCTTTCCTCTTCATCATCTTCTTCCTTTTCCTCCTCACCTAACCCCACCACTGCCAACATCCTCGAAGCCAACAGCCACCGCGACTGCTACAACACCAACACAACAAGTTCAGATCTCCAGTATCCAGGCTTCCTCGATGACCGCGTCGTCTTCTCCAACGAAAACCCTTGCCACCATCTAGATCAACCACTCACCGCTGTCCAGATCCAGACTTCGTCCTCATTGTCATCAGATTCTGCCGCTGATTCCCTTCGTCGTCGTCGCCGTCTTCTTCAACGCCCTCGTCGACAACCGTCTTCTTCAACGCCCTCGTCGACAACCGCCTTCAACAGCAACCGCCACCGCCGCCGAACTCTCACCTGTAGCAGCGCAAGGATCAGGCTGATCTTTTAAGGTTTGGTTTGATTCTGGGTTTAAATCTTCAAACCCGTAAAGAAACCCAACCCGCTTGCAACCAAGATCCAACCCGATCCACTTCTGCTGGCATCATCCTACTGATGTCATCGGCTCGCCTGCTGACGTCATTGATATGACAAGCCAACCCTGAGCCGCTAGCCATCGACTCGAGCTGACCAGGAGCTGCTAACTCCGACCGAGCCGACCCGGAGTCACTCTACTCGCTCAGTCAGACTTGACTGCAACTCAGTTCAATTTTTGGATGCCATTCTGATTTCGTTTCAAGCCTGAATCGAACCGTTTTCGAAACAGTGAATTCGTAGAGATCAGTACTACGTGTCTACAATTTTCATATTCAGGATCGAGCTTTGGTCGCCTCCTAGGTAATCGTTAAAATTTCTATTCAGTATTTTCTTTTCTTCACTAAGATAGTTCCTTAACTCTATCATAAGGTAGAATCGATTCATTGATGCCCACAAAAAGTGAGCTTTGTGTGAATTTGACCTCGCGTGAAAACCTAAATTGATATTAATTGTGCAATTCAATTAACTTGAATCAGTAATCACATGTATTGAATTTAAATTTACTGTGTCAGCGCGTGTAATTTAATCATCGTCCCAACATTATATTTTCTTAATCATGTGTTAATCAATAAAGCTTAAAGTCGGTATTACTTATCATTAATTTGATCTCTGATTCCTCCTGCATTAGCATATATCTCACTTTAGGTAGTTTGCATTTAGGATTAGTTAAAAATTTGCATGCCACCTAGTAGGAGAACATTTTCAGTAGGAGATTTTTCATCAATGAACCCTAACCTTAAGGATAGACTTAACACACTCATTGCTAGGATGGACCAGATGGACCGACGGCTGAAGAAGTTTAAAGATTAAGCATGATGTCAGTTTCAAGGATTTAACCACATGACTTGATAGGCTAGAAACAAATTAAAGGAGAATCCCAGACCCCTTAGAGGATACGAGCTCTGAGATACCAGTTGGTCACCCCGGTGTAGGCGAGCTCAACACTACAACACAGAGGACACAAATGCCCAATATATCAAAAGTGTAAAAGTAGACGCTCCTTCCTTGTACAGACGTCGAGACCCTCAGACTTATATAAATTGGCAACTATGGACCACTACTTTCGTTGGCATGACATGTCTGAGTCTCAAAAATTTTGATTTGCCATGATGAAACAAACTGGACAACCCAGACAATATTAAGAGAAGCTTGAAAGGATGATGAGATATAAAAGGGATGATCCAGTTGAGACTTAGGAGGGTATGAAAGAGAAGCTAATGGTGAAAATATGTTTCACCTTCCTTCAGTTAGCATTCACTGGACAAGTGAAATAAGTTAACTCAAAGAAACAAGTTGGCCACCGATTACATCGCAAAGTTTGATGAATACTTGAATTGGTGCGGTGCAATCGGCCCTATCTAGATTTAGGCCAGGTCTTAGAACTTTAGCAGTGACTGACCTAACTCTTAATTATGACATAGCCCAGTTAAGAGTAGTTATGTGCACTTTAGCACAGCCCGAACAAATCAACGACTGGAGAAGAAATGTCATATTTTAAACATGCACAAAAATTAAGAACAGTTGTAAAGTGATACTGGATAGTGGTTGTTGCATCAATACCGTTGCGTCGAAATTAATCACCAGGTTAGAGATGGAACTGGTGAAGCATTCAAATCCCTTTAAAGTCACGTGGATCGACGCAACATTCATATATGTTCAAGAGAGATGTCAGTTCCCCATTCAGTTTGCCACGTACACAGATAACATGTGGTGTGACATATTCTCTATGGATGTTGGTCATATCATTTTGGGACGACCATGGTTACTTGACTTAGATGTGACCATATATGGACGAATCAACTACTGCTTGTTCGTCCAAAACGGCAAAAAAGTGAAGTTAATGTCAAATCAATCTAAATCACTAATTTCTGAAAGAAAGTTGATAAGGGCAAAGGAAAAGTGAAGACAATAAATCCTGAAAAGAAGGTTGATAAAGACAAAGAAAAAATAGTGACGAACTTGATTAGCCACGATCATGCTGAGAAAAGCTTAAAAAGGGTTCAGATGTTATGCACTTGTGCCTCGAGAAATTGAACCAGAGATCGAGTCGCAGATCCTAGGACATATTAGACCAATACTTAAAGAGTTTTCTGAAATCCTCCTCAAAATCTGCCAGGTTAGTTGCCTCCAATAAGAGACATTTAACATGTCATTGACTAGTCCCAGGAGCAACTTTACCAAACCTGCTCCATTACAGGATGAACCCCGCCGAACACACAAAATTACAATGACGGGTAGAGGAGTTACTTGACAAAGGGTTCATCAAAGAGAATTTGAGCCCATGTGTGGTTCCCGCACTTTTGGCGCCAAATAAAGATGGCACATGACGCATGTGTGTGGATAGTCGTGCAATTAACAAAATCACAATCAAGTATCTTTTTCCCATCTTGATATATTGGATTTGATGTCAGGTGCCACAATATTCTACAAGATTGAACTTAAGAGTGGGTACCATCAAATTAGGATTCGCCCAAGAAATGAAAAACCGCATTTAAAACCAAGTATAGGCTATATGAATCGATAGTTATGCCCTTTGTACTATCAAATGCTCCTAGCACCTTCATTAGAGTTATGACTCAATTGTTTCAGTCGTTTATCGGTAAATTTGTGGTGGTATAGAGTAATGACATACCGATTTACAGCTGAACCCGGGAGCAACATATGGACCATCTGAACAAGTCCTTCGCACACTTCAGGCTGAAAAATTCTATGCAAAGCCGAAAAAGTGTGCTTTCTATACAAACAGGGTTATCTTTCTTGGATTTGTGATTTCATTCAAGGGAGTTTCTACAGATCCTGAGAAGGTTAAGGTAATTACTGAGTGGGCACAACCCTAGACGATTATAGAAGTTAATAGTTTTCACGGACTTTCTATCGTCAGTTCATTAGAAACTTTAGAGCCATCGTGACACAATAATGACTACTTGAAGAATGGAGAATTTCAGTGAACTTCTGCCACCAAAGCTTTTGAGGAAGTAAAGAAGTTGATTGAAGCCCCGGTCATGCATTTACCAGATTTTTCAAAAGTGTTTGAAGTAACATGTGACGCGTTAGAGCTTGCGATAGATGGTGTGCTGAGTCAAGAAAATCATGTTGCATATTTCAACGAGAAATTAAATGACGCCTGACAGCGATACTCCACATATGACAAGGAATTCTATGTGGTTGTACAAGCTTTGCGCTACTGAAGACATTATCTGTTGTAGCAGAAGTTTGTTTTGTATTCGAATCATGAGGTGCTGAAATACCTCAACTCCCAGAAGAGGCTAAATGCAAGATATATCAAGTGGGTAGAGTTTCTTCAGGATTACACATTTATCCTTGCGGTGGGTAATTCCTAAGGAATCAATCCACGCACTAAAATAAGAAAGTGAATATATCCAAATCACAGAAAAGCCAATCACACACACACTGATAATACGTGAAAAACTCAAAAAAAATCATGAAGAGAGAAATTCTACTATGTCAATGGCGACTACAAAAGGGTAATCTGGAGTCGGGTGAACTTGGTCTCTTTCTCGTTGGAAGGGATCCCCTATTTATACAAGTCATATCAAATAGATAAGGTTAGGGAGTCCTGCTCAGTTTGAATACCTAAATTCCTTATCTTGCTAAGGGTCGAGTCGAACGCCCCAGTTTGAATCGATACAGGAGAGTCCATCTCTATTTTGTGATTCGCGCTCGGCTGCAAATAAAGATGAACTACCCCCCTCCCCGAGGTTACTATCTCATTTGAATTAAGATTGGACTTAAGGATAAAGATTTCGGTAATCGGATTTGATTCTTTCATTAATTGCTCGACCCGTTCGAAATTCAAACTGGGTGAAGATACCGAGTTAAATGCTCTGGAAGTAGCCACGCGTCGCACATCCGTCAGAGGTTGACTGGACATGTGTCACAATCATGGGAGGGTCAGAAAGTGACCACTACAGATGCCCCCTCTGCTCCCTTTTCTTCAGAAGAGGTTGGGAACTCTCCTTCGGGCAATTTCAGGTTCTCGGAGTCTCTGATGTAGAAAAGGGAGTAGAATGAAATTAGGACTTTCTGGGGCTGAACCCAAGGTGTCCGCCGTCACTTCAGGTTTTGTCCTGTAGTGGCGTGCGTAGCAATACAGCATAACTAAGCTTTAAATGTGTGTCACATCCGACGCGGTGCTGATCAAATTACCGCCTTTCATGCAACGCTGTGTTCGAGCACATATCCCAAGTGGCAGCGTTGAGAAGGTAACTGTCTCTTCTGAATGTGGGCCTCTTTCGAGGAAGGCATGGCGTTTCTAGCGTGACAGTTCGAGTCCCTTCTTCTATGACACGTGTAGGATCTCAAGTGGCGCTGTGCTTCGTCTTCTTCTGGGATTAAGAGCCTAGGAGGTTAGCACTTGGGCTTCTTCCCCTATATATTGGGTGAGCTTCTTCAAGAGCGATCTACTTTGCTTCCTGAAAGTTCCCTACTGTTTAAAGCCTTCTTCTGTTTTGCAAGCAGCGATGTCTCCTTTGATCTTTATTCAGTGGAGAAAGGAAATGGAATGGGCGGTGATCCTTGCAGCGCTCCTAGTATTTGGGAGTCTGTTTGTCAAGGAGTTTCAGTTCTTGTGATAGCTCACCAAGCAGTCTCAATTCTTGCGACGAGGCCCAGCTGTGGGGATGACAGAAAATGAACTATCTTCTGCTTAGTCTGTATGTCTGGCATTTAGTCAGAGCAGATTGGGGTAAAGTTTGGGCTTGACCCCTCTTTCTTTTCTTGCAGCAAGCATGTAGCAGGGAGCATAAGGGTATCCGATGACGGCTCTGGTATCAGGAGATGATCGTCTGTGCTCTTATGGAGTGCCACCTCCTTGTCCATCTCTGCTCCGAAGTTACGATCTTGGCATTGGTATCCTCCATCTTGCAGGCTTCGCTCTACAATTTGGTCATGGTTCTCCTTGCTAGTGATTTTCCTGAGTTCTCAGTATCGTCGCTCATCCGGTTCTGGTAGATTGCTTGCTTAGGAGTCATCACCAGGACACGGTCGGGGACGTGATAATGAGCGCCCTGCTTTTTCTCTCAGGAAGAACGCATATATGTAAAATCAAAACTTGTATTTATATCACATTTGTTAGATGCATCCGCATTTGTGAGAGGATGGATGTAATCTAGAAACTTTGTAATACATAGAAGAGACAATCAATGATAGTTTTGTTCAAAATTTTCTTGCTTATGATTGTGATCTTTTACTCCTTTGGAGCTGTCTTGCTCTGTAGCCCATTGGAATAACTCAGTGTGTGGCCTCCTGTTAGGGCCTGCGAGGGGATTCGCAGTTGAGGGGAACCCACCCGCTAGGGGCAATTCCTGTCTGTCAGGAGTTTCCCGATCGGTAACCGTCAGGATGTAAAGGACTCATGTAAGTTACTCTCGGAGAGGTTCTTTCGAGCAAGACTCCATCTTTCAAGAGTTTCTTGATCGGTAACCGTCAGGGTGTAGAGGACCCATGTAAGTTACTCTCGAAGAGGTTCGTCGGGTAAGACTCCATCTTTCAGGAGTTTCCCGATCGGTAACCATCAGGGTGTAGAGGAGCCATGTAAGTTACTCTCGGAGAGGTTACGCTCGGAGATGTTCGTCGGGCAAGACTCCTCTTTCAGGAGTTTCCCGATCGGTAACCGTCAGAGTGTAGAGGACCTATGTAGGTTACTCTCAGAGAGGTTCGTCGGGCAAGACTCCGTCTTTCAGGAGTTTCTCGGTCGGTAACCGTCAAGGTGTAGAGGACCCATGTCTGTTACTCTTGGAGAGGTTTGTCAGGCAAGACACCATCTTTCAGGAGTTTCCCGATTGGTAACCGTTAGGGGTGTAGATGACCAGAGAGGTTCGTCGGGCAAGACCCCGTCTTTCAGGAGTTTCCCGATTGGTAACCGTCAGGGTGTAGAGCACTCATGTAGGTTGCGGGCCTGCTCAGACAGTCATCAGGGGTAAACCCATCATGAGCTGGAACAAAACAGTCGGCGGGGCGAGCCTCAATCTTTCAGGTGGCTTCCCAAGGAGCACCGTCAGAGTGTAGATGACCCGTATAGGCTGCGGGCCAGCTCTGACAGTCATCACGGTGTTAACCCATCATGGGCTGGACCAGAACAGTCGGCGAAGGTGAGCCTCCATCTTTCAAGTGGCTCCCGGTGGAGTTTCGTCAGGGTGTAGAGGACCCGTATAGGCTGCGGGTCTGCCCAGGCAGTCATCCGAGTGTTAACCCATCATGGGCTGGATCAGAACAGCCGGAGGGGGCGAGCCTCTGTCTTTCAAGTGGCTCCCCGAGGCGTGCTGTCAGGGTCTAGAGGACCCGTATAGGCTGCGAGGTCTGCTCAGGCAATCATCTAGGTGTTAACCCGTCATGGGCTGAACTAGAACAGCCGGCGTGGGCGAGCCTCCATCTTTCAGGTGGCTCCCTGAGGGGTGCCATCAGGGTATAGAGGACCCATATAGGCTGTGGGTCTGCTCAGACAGTCGTCCGGGTGTTAACCCATTGTAGGCTGGACCAGAACAGCCGGCAGGAGCGAGCCTTCATCTTACTCCCCGTGGAGTGTCGTCAAGGTGTAGAGGACCTGTATAGGCTGTGGGGGTCGTGCAATGTGCTCAGGGCAAACGTTAGGGTTGAGAAAAACGCAATTAAGATAGTGAAAAATGATCTTTTCATTGAATGTTTGTATGACTTATACATGATATCGTTTTAAGTGAAAAGAGTTTCACTGCTTATTAAGTAATTTAAGTTGGTTCCCTTCTTGATCGGCAAGGGCGTATGACCCGTTGCCTCCGCGAGCGGTGTTGATGTAGGGGCATTCCCAGTTGGGTTCTAGTTTTCTGTGATCCTTCTGCTGAATGCTCTGAATCACGCACGTCAGGACCAAGTCTCCGACTTGAAATTCCCTAGACCTCACTTTTTTGGGGTGAGCTGCCTGAATTTGCTGTTGATAAGCTGTGATGCAGATTTAGGCATGTTGATGTCTTTCCTCCGAGTGATCCAGCATCAAATGAAGTAGAGTGTTATTCTGATCAAGGACCACTCCCTCTACCCTGAGTGTCGGCATGCCGATGTCGACCGGGATAATCGCCTCTGTCCCATATGCCAACGAGAAGGTGGTTTCTCCGGTCAGAACACGTTTAGTGGGCCTGTAGGCCAGAGTATTCCGGGAAGTTTCTCCGCCCATTTGCCTTTGGCTTTGTCCATGCATTTGCATAAGCTGTCGAGAATGGCGAGGTTACTGATTTCAGCCTGGCCATTGCCTTGTGAGTAGTAAGGTGAAGAGAATCAGTGGGCAAAGTATTTGGTGCAGAAGCTGCCTACTTGCTTGCTGGCGAAATTAGTTCTGTTGTTGGAGATGATTGTGTGAGGGATTCCGAAGCGACACACTATGTTTTGCCAAAAGAATTTGACGCTTTGTTGCCCACTAACTTTGAAGAGCGGTACTACCTCGATCCATTTGGTAAAGTAGTCGGCGGCTACCAGCAAGAAACACAACTGGGGTTGCGCTAGGGGGGAGGTCCGACTACGTCCAGTCCCCATTGCATAAAGGGCCATGGGCTGTGCAAGGTGTGAGGTCAGAGATCGGCCGGTTTGATGTTGAGGTGAACATCTGACAATGTAGGCATTTCCTTACGTAATCCTTGGCGTTGTCGAACATCTTGGGCCGTAGTACCCCTGATTGATAACCTTATGGGCAAGAGAGCGGCCTCCTGCGTGGTTTCGACAATCTCCGTTGTGGATTTCCTGCATCTCTCTCCGAGCCTCCTCCGGACTGAGGCATCTCAGATACGGGTTGGAGTGGAGGCTGGAGTAAGATTTTTTGTACAGCTGTCTCCGAGGAATGTGTATTGGATAGCCAAGTGTTGGAGTTTCCTTCTACTCTGTCGTCGGGAAGTGCTCTGTCCTTCAGGTAAGCAATGATGAGACTCCTCCATCTCGATGAGGTATCGAGGCGTAAAACCTCTTCGTCGGTTGCGGATGCTCGGATTAGTGATGAGCTTGAGGGAGATTTCCCGTCTGAACTGTAACTCCGTAGCAGCCCCCAAGTTGGCAAGTGAGTCTACGTGGTTATTCGCGGACCTGTGGACCCACTTGAAGTCGCATCAGGAATCTTGGACTTTAATTTAAGAACGAGTTGTAGGTACTCTGCCATCCGGGAATCTCCCGCGACTTATTTGCCGCTGACCTGGTTGACTACCAGCGAGGAGTCGTAGCGAATTTTGAGGCCTGTAACTCTAAGGGTAACAACATTCAGAGCCTAGCTATGATAGCCTCGTATTCTGCTTCGTTGTTAGACGCGGGGAAGTCTACGGTGAATGGCAATTCAATGATGGATCCCTCCAGGGTGGTGAGAACGATTCCGATTCCTACCCTCTTGTTGTTTGACGCTCCGTCAACATTCAGAATCCATCCTTCGAGTTAGTCGGCGTACTCTGTGGTTCCCGAGGTGAAGTCAGCGATGAAGTCGACCAGAACCTGCCTCTGGTTGATGTTCTCAGTTGTATTTAAGTCCGTCGGACCTGAGCTCCGAGGCCCATTTTGATATCCTTCCGGTTGCCTCCGAATTTTCCACGATGGTCCTCAAGGGGTGCTCAGTGAGAACTGTGATCGGGAAGGTTTGGAAGTAGTGTTTGAGCTTCCTCGAGATGATGAAGAGAGCCAGCACTAACTTCTCCAACCTCTTGTATCTCGTTGAGGGTCGTTCATAGCGTGATTGACATAGTACACTAGTTTCTGGACGCCTTCTTCCTCTCGAACGAAGGCTCCGTTCAATGTCTCCGAAACAGCGAGGTAGAGATCAGTGTTTTAAATGTCGGCCGACATTTTCGAAATGTCGGCCGACATTTCGTTTTCAAGCCTTCACCGCCACGACATCCCCACCCGCATTTGAAATGGCGTTTTAGAAAATGTCGGCCGACATTTCGGAAAAAATCCGATATGTCGGCCGACATTTTCCCGAAATGTCGGCCGACATTTTGGGAAAAACCCAATATATTAATTGGTCTTGGAAGTTAGAGCAATTTAGAAATTTTAACAATGGATTAGTGAACATATGCAAAATGTTTATGTTAATTATATATATCCTAAACATATTTATATAGTTTTGCATAAGTTGTGTATGTATTACCTTGATAAGAATTTTTAAATTACATTATTTAAGACATCTAGGATATATATTTGTTATCCGTCATGACGTCCGAAATTTACTAAATGGCTCCGAAATCCGAAATCCGACATCCGATTACGACATCCGACATTTTCCTGATATCCGACATTTAAAACACTGGTAGAGATACGTCTCTCCCGAGGTGGCTTTCGATGCAACAGGGCGAGACCAGGTATCTCCTCAACTCCTAGAAAAGGCCGTTTCACATTCTCGCTCCAGCAGAAGTCCACTCCATTTTTCTTCAAGGCCAGGAAGAACAGCTTGCATTTGTCTGTAAATCAGCTGATGAACTGATTGAAGGCAGCAAGACGTCCATTCAGCATTTGGACCTCCTTCACACAAGCGGGTGATCTCATGTTCAAAATTGCTGATATCTAGTCGAAATCAGCCTCAATGCGCCGTTGGGTGACCAGATACCAAAGAAACTTCCCGGAGGCTACTCCGAATGTGCACTTTTTGGGGTTGAGTTTCACCTCGTATTGCCTAGAGAGATCGAAGGCTTTGCTCAGATGTTGGAGGTGATCTGTGCGCTGCACACATTTTACCAACATATCATCCACGTACACCTCCATGATGTTCCCAATGAGATCCTTGAAGACCTTATTTACCATCCATTGAAAGATGGCCCTTACGTTCTTGAGGCCGTAGGGCATCACTTTGTAGCAGTAAATTCCCCGACCCGTGGTGAAAGCTGTTTTATCTTCATCTGGCGGGTGCATTTTGATCTGATTATAACCGGAATAGGCGTTCATGAAGCTAAGGAGTTCGTGGCCGGCCATGGCTTTTACCACTTGATCGATCCTTGGGAAGGGATATAACTATCAGTTGGACATGCTTCGTTGAGATTCGTAAAGTCGATCAAACTCCACTTCCTATTCTTTTTCTTCACGAGGACGGGGTTAGAGATCCAGTCGGGATAGAATGTTTCTTGAATGAAGCCAGCCTGGAGTAGGCGATCGACTTCGTTGCTGATGGCGCGACTCCTTTCTCTGTTCATTCTCCTAGGCTTCTGCTTCACTGGCTTAGCGTCGGCCCGTATGGAGAGTTTGTGACAGATGACTTCAGGGTCGATTCCCGGCATATCGGTGAGAGACCATGTGAAGACGTCTATGTTCTTCAACAGGAATTATTTGAACAGTGTTTTCTCCTACGGGTGTAGGCTTGAGCCGATTCGGAGGGTTCGTTCGAGGTGGAGAGGGTCCACCCCAAACGACTCCGGCTCTTCCTCGGTCCTGTTGTCGGGATATACTGACTCGGTGGGTAAGTCGGAGTCTGGATCACGTTGAACTTTGATTGCTATTGGTCAGCAATCCTTTTCTGCTTCTTGTCCGCATGAGAGTCTTTGTTAGGTTCTACTCGGGATACTTTTTGCGTCCAGCCAGATTTCTTTCGGGCTACTGCAGCAACTATTCTGGCCATCGCCTGGTCGCCCTTATATTGGCTGTCCCGGATGGCGTGGGATATTTCAACAACTGATGATATGTGGACAGGACCGCTCTCATCATGTGGATCCACAACCTCCAGAGAATGGCATTGTAGAGGGATGGGTCGTCCAAGATGTTGAATTTCGTGACGACATTGTATGGATCGGCACAGACTGAGAACCGAACCATACCGGGAGAACGTACTTCGTTCCCATCGAATCCGTAGAGAAGTGACTGGGTTTGAGGGATGATCAATTTTCGGGCCAGCTCGGGAGCGTCGTCCATCCGATCTAGGGCGTGGCCGTAGAGGGTATTGACGCTACTCCCCCCATCCACCAAAATTTTTGACACTTTACAGCATCTGATATGTGCCGTCACCACCAGGCGTCGTTGTAAGGGAAACACACGGCGTATGAATCTTCTTCTGAGAAAAAGACTGGCACACCGAGAGAAGTAGGGGGACGAGTCACTGTCCCTGGATGATTGTCCCTCCGGGCTTCATTGACGTAAAGGGTTATCTCCTTGTTGGTGGTACCCTCTATCGGGGAGTTTCTGAAGATGGCGTTTACTTTCTGATACTGAACGAGAGTACTGCAAGGGTGTTTTGCTGGAGCCTCGGGCTACCCCTGCACCCTAACCTCCGAAGACAGTCAGGGGTTGATAACGAACTCCCGGAGGTATCCCTCGTTGACCAGGTTTTGCAGATGCTGCCGTAGGGTCCGACAGTTCACCGTGAGGTAGCCCTCCCTTCGAGGAAGGCACAATAGTCGCTAGATCCAGGCCCTCTTGGGTTAGGTAGGAGGGATCGGCTGGACGCCTAACCCAAGGCTAGTCTCTGACGGCGTTGAAAATCTGATCGATCGGTAGTCAAAACGGGAGGAGGTCATGCTCCGCTTCGTTCCCCTTGCTGGATTCGCCAGCGCGTCTTGATGGCCTGCGGACGGCAGAGGAGTTTTGGCTCAGATTCTTCTTCGGGGGGGGGGGATTGTGGTTTCGACTTCTCGAGCTCGGGAGTGTCTCGGGGGATGACTAGACGTAGTCTGAGTAGCCTCCTCTACTTGGATGTACTTCGTAGCCCGAACAAGAATATCCCTCATCCCGGTGATGTCATGTTTCACCAGATGTTTGTAGAAGGGATTGGTGACCTGCAGTCCACTGACGAAGACGGCGGCGGCTACGTCCTCGTTACAATTGTATGCCAAAGCCATTTGACTCTGAAAATAGTTAGCATAGTTCTTAAGGCTCTCGCCGGCTTTCATCTTGACTGTGAGGAGGTGGTTGTTGTTCCTCTGAAGTTCTCTCCGGGAAGCAAATTGGTTGTAAAACGTATTGGTTACTTCATGGAAATTCCAGAGCGAATTCCTCAGGAGCGAATAAAACCAGTCCCTTGAGGCTGGATAGGAATACTCTGCAGAGAAGGAGGTCGTTGTGGGCGTAGATCGCCATCTTGTCCTAGTACTGATGGAGATGGAGTAGGTCGGAGGTTCCCAAGTAGTGATCAAAGGACATCACAAACTTCTTTGAAAAGCGGAGCGCGATGATCTCCCTTAATAACGGGGAGTCGGTGGGCCTCAACCTGCTGCACTCCATCCCTTTTGGGAACTGTTGACTCGCTTGGTTAAGTCGTTCCTGGACTACTTCCGCTCTATCCTCAATCCGAGGAAACTTTGGTGTTCGGGAACATCGAGTACCCTCGGAGTCCTCTTCATCTTCGCAGGTCTCCTATGGGACACGCCTCGAGCTTCCGATGGAGTGAGCAGATTCTTGTGTACGCGTTAGCGAAGGGGGTCCGCGGGTATCTTCCCACAGTGGGAGAAGATCGCGACCCCCATTATACCCTGATCTGTTTGAGCAGACGTGTCTGGACAGGGTTGCTGCCTCCTTTTCACGAGCAGCGACCTCACGGAGACGGATCATCTCCGTTAGCTGATTCTCCATCTGCTTCCGCATGGAGGAAAGCATTTGGAGGAGTTGGTCGCCGTTGAACGAAGGCTCGGGTTTGGCGGTCTGCTTTCTGAGTGGCGACGCAACATTAGGATGAGAGTCCTCTGCGTCTGAGATATGGACGTCTGATAGGGTGGGCCGACGGTTCGTTGGTTCAGCCGCCTCTATCGCTTTCGTCGTTCTCTTTGGAACAACGGGGTCGACCGTATTCCGGTTGACACTCTTCCTCGACGGAGAGAAAAGAGTAGGGTATTTTGACAGAGAGGCCTCAAGTGTGGATTCAAATATCTCAATGAAAGCACCAAATGCGGTGGATAATTCCTAAGGAATCAATCCATGCACCAAAATAAGAAAGTGAATATAGCCATATCATAGGAAAGCCAATCGCAAACACAATGAAAATACGTAGAAAACCCGAAAGGAAAAAATCATAGAGAGAAATTTCACTATGTCAATGGCGATTACAAAAGGGTACTCTGGATTCGGGTGAACTTGGTCTCTTTCTCGTTGGACGGGATCCCCTATTTATACAAGTCATATCAAATAGATAAGACTAAGGAGTCCTGCTCAGTTTGAATACCTAAATCTCTTATCTTGCTAAGAGTCGAGCCGAACGGCCCAGTTTGAATCTATATAGGAGAGTCCATCTCTATCTTGTGGTTCGTGCTCGGCTTCAGATAAGGATGAACTGTCCCCGGGAGGTTTCTACCTCATTTGAATTAAGATTGGCCTTAAGGATAGATTTCTGTAATTAGATCTGATTCTTTCGTTAATTGCCCGACCTGTTCGAAATTCAAACTGAGTGAACAAACTGGGTTAAATGCTCTGAAAGTAGCCACGCATCGCACAGCCGTCAGAGGTTGACTGGACATGTGTCATAATCATGGGAGGTCAAAAAGTGACCACTACATTCCTCAAGCACAAAGCGGGAGTTGAGAACAAGATCGTTGATGAGCTCAGTCGATGAGTGATGATATTATAGCTATGAGCGTAAAAGTAATAGGGTTTTGAAAGACAGAGAGTATGAGTCATGTCCCGTCTTTGGAGAAACATATACCATGTTACGGGACATGCCTACTCGAAAGATGAACGAATTTCTATCACATGACGGATATTTATTTAGATTCCATAAGCTATGTATTTCCTGTACATCCCTCAGGGATTTTCTCTTTTGGGAATTGCACGCTGGAGGTCTGGCTGGACACTTTGACCAGAACAAGACGATTGAGACTGTTGATGTTAGATTCTAACCGGCCGAACTTGAAGAGAGACGTTGCTAAGATTGTTGGTCAGTGTTCGCACTTGTCAACTAGCCAAGCAACAAAACATATTGCGGTCCTTACACTCCCCTTCTTGTATCCAATTACCATTGACAAGACCTAAGCGTAGACTTTATACTAGGATTATCAAGTACGCAAAAAAGACATGACTCTATCCTAGTAGTGGTTGACAAATTCTGCAAGATGACTCACTTCATTCTGTGTTTCAAAACCTTAAATGCATCCCGTGTAGTTGTCATTTTCTTTGATCATGTTGTCAAACTGCATGGGTTGCCTAATATCATGATGTCAGATAGAGATGTTAAGTTTGTTAACTATTTTTAACAAACATTATGGTACAAGATGAGAATCAAACTAAATTTTCGACGGTCTTTCACTCACAAAGTGATGGACAAACTGAGATAGTCAATAGAACCTTCGAAATCTTCTTAGGTGTCTCATTGGGGAAAATTTTAAAAATTGGGATCTAATCTTTCCTATGGCCGAATATGCATACAATAGTTCTGTCAATAGGACCACAAGTCTTACTCCACTTAAGATTGTAACTGATTTTAAACCAAGGTAGCCAATTGATTTAGTTCCCATGGCTCATCATCATTCTAAGATATCAGACTCTGCATCTGCATTCATATCTCATATACGTGGTTACATGAGAAAATGAGAAACAAGATAATGAAAAATAATGTTAATTATAAAGCTTCTGCTGATTTATACCGTAGATCAAAGACATTTAACGTCGATGACTATGTGATGGTCCACCTGACACCCCGAACGGTTTCCTCCAAGACCCGTGAATAAATTACACGCGCGAAGTGCAGGCCCATTTCAAATCCTCAAAAGGATAATTTAAATGCTTATGTGGTAAACCTCCCACCGAATTTTTGCATTAGTTGCACTATAAATGTTAAGGATTTGATTCCATATAGAGGTACTTTGATACCCCTTCTGATCCATTCATGGATGAGCTTACTCACGACCTTCTTTCTGAGAGCCCCCACTACCTTAACTTCCTCCAAAATTACCCCATGCAGCAGAAGACATGGATTCTATTTTGGACGATCAGATTGTCTCTCGTAGAGATGGAGGAACATGACGCTATCATGTTAAGTGAAAAGGAAGATATAAATAAAAAAATCTTGGATTACTGAAGATCTTCGACGACTGGACCCTGATCAATTTGAGCATCATCACGTCTAGCGGCAACTTCTCACTCCACACTCGATAGGGTCGAGTGTTACCCCACCCTGGGGAAATTATGAGCGCATACGTCATCTGTATGATTCTATACTTGAAGAGGCGTGTTGCACCCCTCTGGCTTTGGTTTTAGTTATTTAGATTTTTAGCTTATTTTGCTTGAATTTAGTGGTATTTTCTTGTATGTGGTAGTTTAGTACCACATCGGTTATTTTCTAGAAGTGATCTTTTGTAAAGTGATCGTACACGTATATTGCATTATTCATTAGGACATTCCTACACTTATCTTGTAATAGACTCTACTAATTTAACTCTCTTTTTGTTTATGTTGTGCCGGCTTTGTTTAATAGAGAGAAAATGAGCCCAAAAAATCCAATTAAATTCAGATTTAAATGAGTTTTCAAAAATCAAGATTGAGACAAATATTCAAAAATTTCGAGAGACAAGCGCAGTTCTAACTGAAGATCAGAGCGTATCAGAGAAGATAATACCAAATAAAAACCAGTTAAAATCAGATTTATATGGATCGATTTGATTAGCTTGAAGATCAACGAGGATATTGTCAAATCCGGAGCTCAAAAGGACATCTTATCAAAAAAAAAAACAAGAGTATCCAAGCAACAGTGATCAACGCAGCCAAAGATATGGCTCAACGGTCAGATCTATGCCGCGGATCCGCGGCTCTGGCTGCAGATCCAGGGCCAGATGTCGGTCGTTAGGCCAGCGTCTGTGGTCTTATCTTCTCACATGATCCCCACTTCCATCTTCTCCTATAAATATTGCTAAATCAGAAGATAAAAGAACATCACTCCAGCAGAGAGCTAGAATTAGGTTTTTACGCTAGTTTAACTTAGGATTTTTGTTTTTATTTATGTAATTTTCTGTTTATTTGTAAACTTAGATTAGAGAAGAGATTCGTGTTAAAAAAGAGAGAGGATTGCATTGAGAAGTGACACCAATGTAATTTTCTTTCTTTTATTTCATCGTTTTTCAATTTAATCAAAAGTTTACCTTTCTTCTTATTTTTACTTTACTTTTTATGTTTGATTATATATCCAAGTGAATCTGGTAGGATCAGAATCGCTTTGCCTTGCGCGTGCCACCGATAGCCCATGATGATGGATTCCTCCTTTTTAATGTCCGTATCATTTCATACTTACTCCTAAAAGTCTTGATAATGTAATATGAACGAGAACTGAATCTGATCTTATGAATTATGAACTGACCGCCTCCGAATCAAGGTAAACCTTCACCAATGATCCAAGGTACGATAATCAACATAAGAGGTAAGTATACTTTTAGATCTTTCCTTTCTTTATTTTCATTTCTTAGTTTTAAAACACTTTTAAAACCAGCACCTTCTTTTCATTTATTTTGATCTTTACTTTTAACTTAGTATTCTTCCATTCTTCTTTTCTTTTAAAACTAAAAAGAAAATATTTTAAGCGGTTTTAGTAAACTTAAAAAGAATACTGAAAAGCTTCTATCGCATTCCCTCTTGGTGGATCACGACCCGCATAGCCACTTCTATAAGAGTAGTATTGAGAAACCCTAACACTATCTATTTATCAATTCTAAACTTTGTTTTTCTGTGCAAGTTTCACCTCGATCAAATTTTGACGCCGTTAGGAGGGACGAAAAATCTTTTTAGTTTACTAACGGTAATTTTTCTTCTCTGCTTTTTGTGTGCAGGGTCAAATTTTAGGAAATTACAAGCTGTAGAAGATACATAGGAGTCTTGTGCCTCTGCTCAAGAAAGCAGAGCACAGGAATCACTGGTTTGCCGCGAAAACACGGCAAAAGCCGCGTTTGCGCGGCATTCCAATTGACTACTGATAAAAAAAATCAAGGTTTCTGCTTTCCAAAGTATAAGTTCTGCTGCTATTAGTTTTCCTTATTATTTAATATTGCACACTGTTTGTAACTCAACAATAAAATATTGTTTGTAATTGCTAAAAGACGGTTAGACTTTGCATTTAAGGCATTTTGTCAAATTTCGTTATATTTTCATTACTGCTAAGAGTGCTGGAGCCAAAGACGTCTGCATCGCATGTGGCATAATAAACACATTTGGGTGATATATAGTGCTTAAGTGTATTTTTTTTGCTATGTACTTGGACACGCGCGCTAAAACGATTAAGATCTTAACTGATAAACAAGATAAGGTGGGAAGTCATTCCCTTCCTTAACCCGAAATCATCTTCATTGCACTCACTAACCCAACCTAACTAAAACTGAGATGTTGGCCCTAGAGACATCTCGGACTCAATAAGAGATTGACCTCGCGAGAAAGTTATTAGAGTTTGATTCTGGTCAAATCGGTGTCTAAGGTTGGAGATTAAGAGGCAAGATTCTCAAAAACCAATGGTTTGATGTAATTAAGGCATGTTGCTCTGCACGAATACCTCCCATTGTATTTTACCCCTACTGTGGTTAGTCTGCTGCAATATACTTCTCCTGGACAGTCAACCAGTTAGGAGTCGTTTAGGTCTAAGGTCTACCTTAATATAGGCTAGATTTTTCTTTCTTTTTGTTTGTTTTGATTTGCTTTTTGTGTGAAATGGATTATCACAATAATTTTTTTCATAATAGTATGAATTCATATTTCACCCCAATCTTTTTTGACTCGGATATTACCAACTCGGCATTGAATAACTTTAACCAACCAAGTATGTCGGATTGGTTTTATCCGACTCAACATATGCCACAGTCCCAATATTCTTCACTCTTCACTGAGTCAATGAGGATACACCTCCCACGAGTCATATTGCCAACCACATTTCCAACATTCAGCTTCATACTATTTTCTAAAACAATCACTTGAAGAGAAATCTACCTAGAAAAGAGTACATAAGCCTTGCTTGAGTTCCAACGACAATTCCAAACATTACGAACTCAATACTCACAAAATTTTCAAATCCAAGATCCTTACTCCATGTTTCAAGTCCTCCACAACAAGAACCTATTGACTTAAAAAGAGTATGAAAGACCTGATTGAGTCCCAAAATGATTTTACCAAATTATCATAAGTTAGAAACACAAATGAGTCATTTGGTCAACACAATGAATGATAGAAATGAGGAAACTCTACCTAACACATTATTGACCATTCCCGATTTTCTAACCATATTGATATATATCAAGAACCATGATGTCGTGGAGACTTCTAAGATTCAATTCTATCACACCAACTTGAACTTGACCAATTCTAAAGCATTGACAAATTGGCAAGTTTTTACTTCAAGGAAATTGAACTTGAATGTGACCCCGATCCCAACTTTGTGATTCAGTTTCAAATTTCGAATCTATGTTGACTCTGGTATCCTTACCCGATTTAGACCCAATTCCCGAGTCAACATTAATTCTTGTACCCACAGATCTTGAAATTGAACCATCAATTTTGGAAAGTCACATTCTATTGATGGGAAAAGAATGTGAATTTCAATTCTTTAATTTGACCCAACTTTTAAACCAAATCCGACTCTCGAACCTAAACTTGATTTAAGTCATATTCCTGAGTCAGTGTTGGTTCTCGAACATTTCACTCTTGAACCCAAATCAACCATTACACCAAGTCACATTCTACTGTTGCACCAATGTATATAACATTATGACTCCAAATGATATTCCAAAATGGTCATATAACGGGATAATTTTCATATTAGGATCTTTCATGATCCTAATCAAGTGGGGGATAATAACAATGATAAAGGAAAAGATGTCATCAAATATGGGTTCCTTGAAACTCCACATTATCTAAATTGGGCAGCAACGCTTAACCCAATCCGACCACCACCGGAACCACCACCTTGAGGTATATTTTTTCTTCCCTTTTTTTCATGCATATATGCATTCATTCATATATTGAGGACAATGCATGAGATAGGTGTAGGGGAGGGTTCTAGCATAGGTTTTCTTCTTTTTTTATAAAAAATATTTTTTCTTTTAAGAACTTTTTGAAAGGAAAACAATATTTTGACTTATTTTTGTAAGAAATAAGTTAATTAATTTAAGAAATAAGAGAATCATAATTAGAATTTCTTACACTTCATAAAAATAAGATTATTTGTTTGATTTTTAGGTTTAGAAAGACAAATTGAATAAATAATTGTCTTGATTTTTACCTTAATGAAATATGTCTTCTTTATACACTTACACACTTAGGATTCAAAACAAAGATTCTTATGCCTTCAGTATAGATATATTAAAAACCCTCTGATTAAGCTGGGTATTTGTGTCTCATAAAGCATAAGTATTCACGCTTAAAAGTGGTCCATATCACAAATAAAATCCTTAATTTTGTGATCTTGTTTGCTTGTTCTTAAGTCTTTGGGAGTGTTTTCTCACCCGGTGCCCTAAGACCATCCGGTTTGGAAGTCACCGACTAAAGACTCATTATATGGGTGAATTATAAAGCCTAAAAGAACAAAGAATATCACCATATATAAAAAAAAATAATAATAAGACAAAAGAGTTGGAGTTGAAGAATTTCGAGCAAAATTTCACGGACTTAGGATAAAATAATAGATTAGTAAGAAATACGATTTTAATCCTTACTTTTATGATTACAAATTTTTGAATAGAGACTAAGTTTAGGAATGAACAATTTGGTGAACCCATGACTTATAAATTACTTAATTTTTTATAAAAGTTTCTCAAATCTTTCTTCTCTTAAAAATAAATTTTCAAAAATACTAATATTTTTTAGATTTTTTGGATTTGTGAGTGTAATCTACTGAAAACCCTCACGAGATAAAAGTCATCCTCTATGGGTAACTTAGAGGTTTAACGGCTTATTGCATGTGCTAAGTGCAACCGTAATTTCTACGAAAGTGAGTTACATAGAGTAGCTCTGTTTTTCTTTTTATTTGTTTTGTTCGAGGGCGAGCAAAGAATAGGTGTGAGGCTGTGATCGTACACATATATTGCATTATTTATTAGTACATTCCTACACTTATCTTGTAATAAACTCTGCTAATTTAACTCTCTTTTTGTTAATACTGTGCAGACTTTGTTTAATAAAGAAGGAGAGAAAATGAGCCCAAAAAGCCTAATTAAATTCAGATAGTATAAGTTAAAAATCAAGGATTGGACAAATATTCAGAGGATTTAGGGAGATAGCGCAATTCAACTGAAAATCAGAGCGTGTTAGAGAAGATAATACCAAATAAAAACCATTTAAAATCATATTTATATAGATTGATTTGGTTTGCTTGAAGATCAACGGGATATTGCCAAATCCGGAGCTCAAAGGACATCTTATCAAAAAAATATGAGTATCCAAGTAACGGTAATTCACACGGGCATTGTCGACCAGATGCTACCCGTTAGGCCAAGGTCTGTGGTCTTATCTTCTCACATGATCCCCACTTCCATCTTCTCCTATAAATACTGCTAAATCAGAAGGCAAACGGGCACCACTCCAGCAGAGAGCTGGATTAGGTTTTTACTCTAATTTAACTAGAATTTTAGTTTTTATTTATGTAATTTTATGTTTATTTGTAAACTTAGATTAGAGAAGAGATTCATGTTAAAGAGAAAGGATTGTATTGAGAAGTAACACCAATGTAATTTTCTTTCCTTGCTTTCTCGTTTGTTTTTCAATTTAATCAAAAGTTTACCTTTCTTCTTATTTTTACGTTACTTTTTGTGATTATTATCCAACTGAATCTAGTAGCATCGGAATTGTCTTGCCTTTGCAAACGCCACCGATAACTCATGATGATGGATTCCTTTTTTTTTAATGTTCGTATCATTTCATACGTGCTCCTAGAAGCCCTGATGATGTAATGTGGACGTGGACTGAATCTGATCTTGGTTATGCGCTGCTCGCCTCCGAATCAAAGTAAACCTTCACCAGTGATCTAAGGTATGATAATCAACATAAGAGGTAAATATACTTTTAGATCTTTCCTTTCTTTATTTTCATTTCTAAGTTTAGAAACACCTTTAAAATAAACACCTTCTTTTCATTTTTTTGATCTTTACTTTTAACTTAACTTAGGGCCTGTTTGTTTCGTTGCAAAACGTCGCAAGTCGTAAGTCGTAAAATGAGAATGAAAAAAGTGAACTGTAACAGAGAAATATATTTGTGTTTTATGGTGTTTGGTTGATAAGTGAAGTGTAAATGGAAAAATATTTGGTTTTACGGTGTTTGGTTGATAAGTGAAAGTGTAAATGGTAAGTATATTATGTTTTACGGTGTTTGGTTGGTAATGTAAAAGTGTAAGTGAAAAAGTTGATCACAAAATGACTGTAGCAGTGATTTAAATATTATAAATACTATTAAATTAAATTTACTATTGCAAATTAAATTATATTAATAAAATTTGAGATAAAACTTAATAATCTTAATATTTATTTTAACAATAATATTAATAAAATATTAGTATAAATAGTAAAATATTACTAAAATATTAACTAAATAAATAATATAAATTTTAAGAAAATCTAAAGAACATTAATAAAATTTTAAGAATACTAATAAAATATAAATATTAAAAATCTTACAAAAATAATAAATATAGTTTTAATATTATAATATTAAAATACTTAAAATATAAATTTTATTATAATATTAAAAAATCTTACAAAAATAATAAATATAGTTATAATATTATAATATTAAAATACTTGAAAATTATTATAATATAAATTTTATTATAATATTATTGTAATATTATAGAAATATAAAATTAACAAATTAAAATGTAATTATAATTTAATAATAAATTATCATTATAGTATTATTATACTGAATTATTATTACATATTAACATAATAAAATCTTAATATAATAATAAAATATATTATGATATTAATAAGTAATTTTTTATATTAAAAATAAATAACTAAATATATAATAATTTTATATTACAGTATAATATTGTTATATTAATAAAATATTAACTCTAAATAATAATAAAAAATGGAATAAGTATTAATAAAATAATAAAGTATTAAATAAAATATTAAATAAAAATAGTACATTAAATAGTAAAATATTAAATATTAAAACAATATTAAAAAGAATAAAAAATTAAAGATTAAAAATATAAAATAATTAAATAATTAAATAAGAAATTGAACACTATTTAAAATATTAAATATTAAATAATATTAAATTATATATTGATTATCAAGTAACTGTTTTGAACTATAAGTGTACTACAAGTGAGAGTTACATGACCATAAAATTAACTGTAACAACTGCAAGTGGGAAAATATGAGTGTAAAAGTGATATTTACATGACCACAAATTTAACTGTAGCAACTGCAAATGGAAAAGAAGAGTTGCATTTTGCAACTTGTTTTTCAGCGAAACAAACAACGGAAAATAGAAAAGAAGTTTTACGACTTGCGTTTTGCGGCGTTTTGCGGCAAAAACAACACACGCCCTTAGTATTCTACCATTTTTCTTTTCTTTTAAAAATTAAAAAGAAAATGTTTTAACTGTTTTTAGTAAACTAAAAAGAATACTGAAAAAGCTTCTATGGCATTTACTCTTTGTGGATCACGACCCGCACAGCCACTTGCTATACCTGTAGTATTGAGGAATCCTAACACTATCTATCTATCAATTCTAAACTTTACTTTTTCTGTGCAGGTTTCACCTCGATCATAAAACCTATAAATAGGCCCACAAGACTTCTTATTGAATTATTGAATGATTGAAATTAAAAACTTTTCAGTTAAAAAATTGAGTGTGCTCTTCAGTTTTGGGTGTGAAATCCGGCAAGGGTTGTGAAGCCCAAAATCCTATCTCAATTCCCAATCCTCTTTTAAAACCCTAATTTTCAATTTGAAGGTGATTGCGATCCCATTTGTTTTACATCACCGGCACAGACATCAAAGCTTGTCCCCATGAGAACTAATGTTCAAGATGCCTAGTCAAACCTAGCACCAGCTTGAAAGTATGATGTGGGCATGAAGCCAAACTCCTTTCTTGCATTAACATTGTATGCTGCTACTCAGATTCAAGAGTAGAAAACTGATGCTACCATTAGCCACATAATAACCGAGAAAGTAGCTTGCTTTATACATTGAATGCAGTTGCAAGACTTACCCATATATCCAGGCAAGCACTGTCGCTTCAAACTTGGAGTTGGGAAAACAAAAAGATTTTCAGGAGTCTCAATTTCCCATAGACTAATCCTATCTGGTCTTTCACCATAACCATGTTCATCCCATTCTACCTAATAAGAGGCAGATAAATCAGCCTTCAGAGGTTACGGTCTGGTATTTGATATTAGCAGAAATGCTTCAATCATACGAGTGTGAACTCACCTGTAAATTCCGCCATTTTGAGTTCGGCCATCTTAATGGTTCGTAATCACTAATTCCTATAATCGTGCCTGTATATCTGCAAGTAAAAATAAATCAGTATAAAGGTCAGAATGCAATATTCAGTTGAACTGTGGTTATAATGTATGAAGGGTTAAGATAAATATATAAAAGCATGGACAACTTAGTAGATATATGGTACCATATTTGTGAACATACAATGACAACACAAATATTGTGATTGCATGAACAGCAAGAATATTTTATCAAAAGCAAGTCGTGACACTGGATTTGCAAGAGAAATATTTCTATTGGTCCCAAGGGTTTTAATTCCCGGTGATACCACAACAACCCCTGTATGGCTAGCAGTTTCAGACTCAGATTTGGGTGTAAACTAATACCTCATTCAATATGTCTGATTTCATCAAAAATAATAAATATATAAATAAACAAAGGTTAGAAAAAGAAAAGGGAAAAAAGAGTTTTGGATAGTGAAACTTGCTACACAGTAGATGACAGTCGAATTAAAACAGCTGCTCAAGAACGGAAACTATCAAATCCCAACATAGATGACTAATCCTTCCCATGTCAGACAAAGATGCCAAAATTAAGTCTAATCAGAATGCAGAAACTAACCTCTTTATATTTGGATTAAAACCAGCCTCAAACCAATATGCTAATTCAGGAGTGGACATCAGTTTTACAATTTGCCTTCAATATTGGCAAACTGGCAGATCAGCCCCCATATGAGCTGATATTAAAGGGCGTACCAAGTACCTCAGAATCTGATACAATATTTCCGATACATCTCCGAATCGGCCAATATTTGAGACAATGATCTAAATGTATTCAAATCCCAAAAATAGAGGGCAGCCAAACATTGATTCGACCTTGTGAAAGTTTTTCATGCTTTATTGTTTAGCCCTTATCATGTGCATATCAAAAGCCTATTCATTTATTAGGGAGTCTCGAGAAGACTGCAATACAACTCGGGATGTTGGGAATCATTCCTTCTCAAAAGCATGCTACACTGTAGGTTTAGTATCTTGCATCCTGTTAAAAGCATCCAAGTTAAGGGTTGATAAAGTTAATGTTTAGTTCCACATAGGAAATTGAGTTGGATTGAGATCCAAGACCTAATGGATTAACCTTCTGGGTTCTATTATCAATGTCTCAGTTCGAGCTTCCGTAACAAATTGCTACCAAAGAGATGTGATAAGGATCTGGACAAGGTCAAGCATGGGGTGATAGGATGGCATTGTTGGAGTTGTGGAGCCTAATTATCGCCTTGACGGATTATCGCCCTACGCAGGGAGCATTACCCCGAAAGCTAAACTACTTTATAAAGTCTCTTGATGATCCCAGAGTGAAGGCAAATCACTCCCCAAAAGTTGTTGGGCGAGTTCGGAGTTTCATGTCATGGGCAAGATCGGAGTCTCGCTCTAGAATAGCAGTTTGGCATCACTCTGAAAGAGCACTCCGAAGAGGCAGTGCAGAAAAGCGCCTCGAAGATGCATAGCGGAAGCGGTCCAGTCTGGAAGCTTCGTAGCTCGTGAAACTAAGGGAACGTATCAAGAGCAGTTTGGTGATTTCACAACTTGTAACCCTAGTTTTTCTTAATAAAAAGATATGTGCCATCATTAGAGTTAGGTGCCATCATTAGGGTTAGGTTGGTTGAGCGGGAGTGTATGCTATTATAAAACAAAGCGGCTATGAGATTCTCTCTTCCTCTTCTCCTGTAATCTCTTTGATAATAGTGGATTTATGTGCGGCTCTATGGTTTTTCTCAATTTGAGTCTTCCACATAAATTTCTGGTGTCTTTAATTATGCGTTTGACTTGTGTTTCTTTCTTCTCCAATCGTTTTCCTCTCAACAACTGGTATCAGAGCTACGGTTCATGATGGCGAAAGAAAGAAAGATCAGAGTCGAAAGGTTCAACGGCACGAACTTCAGGTTCTTGAAGATGCAGATTGAAGTCTACCTGTACCAGAAAGATCTCTATCTCTCTCTCAGCTGAAAGATCGAAAAGCCAAAGGAGATAACCGACGACGAGTGGGAGGTCCTAGATCGGAAAGCCCTAGGGGCGATCCGGTTATCCCTGGCATCGACGGTTGCTTTTAACGTCTCCAGGGAGAAGACGACCCAAGAAGATGTACGAGAAACCATCGGCATCAAACAAGATTTTCTGGATGAAAAAGTTCAACCTAAAGATGACGGGAGGCGAAAGCATCGTTGAGCATCTCAATGAATTCAACACGCTGACGAGTCAATTGGAATCTGTTGAGATTAATTTTGATGACGAGATCAGGGCGCTAGTCCTATTGTTCAGTCTACCAGAGACCTGAGATGGTGTCGTAATAGCGGTAAGCAATTCATGTGGGACAAGAACCTTGAAGTTTGATGACGCGTTGGGTGTTCTTCTCAATGAAGAGGCGCGCAAGAAGTCATCAAGTGCGACTAAGACATCAAGGAGTGCCCCAAGTGTCGAAATGAGAAGGAGGTCGATGAATAAAGAAAAGAAAAAGAATAGTAAATCCTAGTCCAAATTTGAGAGAAGCAAATCTAAATCAAGGAGTGTCGAGTATTGACAGTGTGGTGAAAGGGGCATATTAAAGGGGCTGCAAGCAGAAGGATAGAGATGGCAAAGGCAAAGAGAAAGATTCATCATAAGTCACGGCAGTGATAAATCTAATGCCCTAGTTCTCTCCTTGGATCGTTCCAGCGAATCATGGGTTAGTGATTCAGGTGTCTCCTTTCACGTCACTTCCCCTCACAAAATCTTCCAAATTTATGTGAAGGGAGATTTTGGAAAGGTGTATCTGGGAAATGATGAACCGTGCAACATCACAGGTAAGGGCAATGTGATAGCCAGCCTCTATAATGGCTCGACGCTGAAATTGAAGGATGTCAGGCACGTTCCAAAGATGAAGAAAAATCTAATCTCGTCAGCTTGCGGATGCCGGGATGAAGACTACCTCGACAGTGATTTGTACAAGATCGCGAAGGGTGCCATGATTACAACACATGGCAAAAAGGAAGATACCTTATACATAACGACAGGATCTATGACTTTAATTTCAGTTGCATCATTGGATGTGAATGTCAGTACTTAGCATCGCCGACTTGGGCATATGAGCGAGAAAGGAATGAAGCATGGCTCAAAGTCGCGATATTGACAACCGACTAGGCGGACACTGAGACCCATTGATCGCGGTATCTCGGATCAGTTTCGAGCAATACGCGCAAAACACTACATAAAAAGTTCAAAAATTTTAAAAAATCACGACAAATCTTAAAAAAATGTAGTCATCAATATTATGTATCACATGTTCGAAACATATCACCTAGCATACTCAACATAAAGAGAGGGTGAGTTTCTATAAGTCTCTGTCTCACTCACTCTCTCTTTCTGTGTCTCACTCTCTCTGTCTCTCTGTCTCACTCTCTCTGTGCCGCTCGCTCCCTCTTTCTTCTCAATCTCATCCGCTCTGTCTCTCTTTCTTCTCACCCTATCTCTCCTCGGCCGGCGACGATGGGAGAGAGATGGAGAGGGAGATATCGGATGGAGCCGCTGCAAAATCAGAGAGCGACGACGACGGGCGACGAAGTCAAGCAGCCGCTGCGGAATCAGATGGAGAGAGCGAAGAGAGAGATCGGAGAGAGAGGGAGGGAGGGAGGGAAAAGACTGAGAGATTGGAGGGAGGGAGAGAGACAGAGAGATACACGGAGTGCCGCTGCTATGTTTATAATAATCAGTCTCCAAGTGAGAGATTAGAGTTGTGGAGCCTCATTATTGCCTTAACGGATTATCGCCCTACGCGGAGCATTACCCGAAAACTAAAATACCTTGTGAAGTCTCTTGAGGATCCCAGAGTGAAGGCAAACCACTCCTGGAAAGAGGTTGGGTGAGTTCAGAGTTTCATGTTACGGGTAAGGTCAGAGTCTCGCTCCGGAGTAACAGTTTGGCATCTCTAGAGGGCACTCCGAAGCGGCAGTGCAGAGAAGGGCCTCGGAGATGCATAGCGGAAGCGGTCCAGTCTGAAATCTTCGTGGCTCGTGAAACTCGAGGAACGTGTCAAAGACAGTTTGGTGATTTCACAATTTGTAACCTTACTTTTCTCTATAAAAAGAGATGTGTTGTCATTAGGATTAGGTTGGTTGAGAGGCGAGTGTGCCACTGTAAAAACAGTGTCTTGAGGTTCTATCTTCCTCTTCTCCTGTAATCTCTTTGATAATAGTGAATTTGTATGCGGCTCCGTGGTTTTTCCCAATTTGAGTTTTCTACGTAATTTTTGGTCTTTTTGACTGTGTGTTTGATCTGTGTTTCTTTCTTCTTCCCCAATCGTCTTCCTCTTAACAGGCACAACATCAAGGTTAAGCATATGGTGGCACAATTGTCCAAGCGCACTAGCAGCTCTATGATTTATTAGGTGCTACGCTTGCTTCAAGACGGGGCATGTGATGGTTGCAATCGTAAAAGCCAACTTGAAAAGGATGGTTTTTTAATTTAGAGATTAGGTTTTAAAATGATAAAGGTGAGAACAGGGGCAGGAAATAAGACCCAGGTACGGGCGCCATATTCATCTCCATGTGGTTCAGACTCATCAAATATGAGCCAAGGTGGAATTTGTTGAGTTTGTGTCTCACACCTGGCTAAAATAATCCAAGTCACAGGGTGGATAAGTTAACATTTACTCCCACGTCAAAATTTGAGTGGGAATATGGATATTTAAGATATGACTGGAACCTAAGACTGTTAAAAGTGGCCTCAGTCTTACTAATGCCTCTCGGTTCGACCTCCATTTGTAATAAATACCATGCATCTTGAGCTCATTTTTCCCTGCACATCCACTTCATATTTCCTTCTTAGCTTTTCTCTCAAAGAAACCTCGATATTGCATATTTCCTTAGCTTTTCTATCTTCAGTGGCCCCAATGTTGCATACAATCTACTCACTCGCAACTACCATGAAGATCTTATTCTTCACCACTTGAGAAGCAGCTTTTGTTACTGCTAATAGCCTAAATGTTGCACCATTGTTCAGCATTCCGGAAGTTACCTCCTGTTTCCTTTTTTCTTTTGCTTGCATTTATTTAAACACCAGCATCTGAACAAGAAATAATAGAAAGTATAGCATTCCACCCAAGAATGCAGACCCATATTTCAAACTTAGCACCAGCAAGAAGCATTCATGTTTTACGCAAGTAAAATCATAATTCATTGATGATCACAAATCAGTATCAAACAAATTTAGAAACAATTACTTTTGGTGTGCAATGACTTTAATTACAAAACATGGTACTTTGACAAACATTGGAAACTCTCTATTGATAAAATTACAAAATCAAACATATAATACAGTGACGTACCTGCATTTAGTTGATTCCTCTGTTTCAAACATCATCCCAAATCTCATTCCGATTGACACTTGAGTATATACAGCTTTATGGTACTTCGCCAAAGAATTATGAATTCCGAAGGGCATGCTCTTAGAAGATACAAGAGACTTAAAATGTAAAAACAAGATGTAGAATAGTCTAGAGCAGAATGTGTGTCAAAGAGATACATATGCACAAAGAACAGCAATACCTTGGGTTATAGTAAATAGTGAATGGACTTCGACTAGCTGCAGCATGAGCTGCAGCAGCAAGAACGCCAATATGCATACTATCTGTTGATAGCACTGATGATGGCAATGTGGTTTGCTGTCGATTTGCTCGTCTCATACCTAAACGCAATTGTGACTTCTCATCCCTGCACACCCTAAACTCCTTTAACAACTGTGCTCACATAAGTGCAACTCCAACTTGAGGAAAATGACATAAACTCATGGCAACTGCTCTTTTTGCTTAGAAAACATCAGGCATTTTAGAGCTGAAAACTTGTGCTATTTAATATTAATAAAAGGAAACTTAGAGCCTGTTAAAAGTTGAAAATTGTATTTATTCCTATAAATCATCTATCGACTGATTTTACCTATTCTGTTCTTTCTATGATATTACCTATTCTGTTCTTTCTAATTTTTTTTTGTTTTTCCTTTTTAAGAAAATCAATGACTTAGATGCAATCTGTTAAGAAGTGCTTCTTTAAGTAGCAAAGGTGGGAACTTCTGAAACTTTATGCATAGATCCTATACAAGAGAGAGAGATACTGCTTTTCTAAACAAAAAATAATAATTATATTTGACTGCATATCCAAAATATAAGTTAATTAAAAGACAAGTCAAGTCAGAAACTAAATTGGTGCATGACGTCTGTACTACCTAATAAACAAGACAGAATCACCAGCTTTAAGCCGTTTGGTGCCCACGAACAAACTCCAACCAGTTGTCAATAGGTGTCGCTTCGGCTGTCCTGGAAAGAACAGGGATGTTCTGAATCCAATCAGCTTGCAGATAGTAATTGGAAAAAGGTGAATAAATTGTGAGTGCCAGTAAAAGTGAAAAGGAGTTTAAGTGATAGAGTGTGGTAGAAATCATATAACTAAGAAAATAGATCACTTAATACATGACAATTGTTCTCACCGCGATATATATGTCGAAATGTCCACACATTATCATGCAAGTCTCTGACAATAAGCTCTTGATTAGGAGGTTGCACTGAATAATCCTGAAAAAGGTGAATATGTATGAAATCACATAAGAAGTGACCAAAAGACAGATCTCTAACTCTAGTTAACTCTAGCTCATTCTCACCAACTGGGGAAATAGCTTTTCTGCAGCCCTCCGAGGCACCGAAAACCCACCATGTGTACTCGTATCACTTGCAGTTAAATTCTTGCAGAAGAACTCATTTGGCTGCTTGCTTGCATGTCCAAAATTTGGAATCAGAAAGACATCACCCTCCTGAGTAGAGGACAAAAATGAAACCATTGTCAGGAATTCAAATTTTCAAGAAATTAAACAACATCATGACAAAGAACACTGAAGATCCAGTTTTGATATTGCAGTTGCATGCATCAATCTGATGTGAATGGCACCATATTCCAAAAACAATTGCTCCAAAAATGATGTACACAAGGTATCATTGAAGAAATTATGCGCTGACTAATTTTTGAAGGCAACAGAATGACTGCATAAATCAAGAAAGAGCTACATGAATATTTGTACTTAAATCTTCTCAAGCGAGAAGCCTAGGCATGATCAATGACATAGCTCTTTCAACAAAGGAACCTTGGAGAGTTCATTTTAAGACTGCTATGGCAAATTTAATACACTATACACTGAAGGTGTAATTCAAAGGAAGAAAATATTCTTACAGAATTCACTGGCTGGAGTGTCATCTGAGCATAGATCTCATCAGTATCCCTATCCGCCTGGAAGTACATTGAGACAAGTTAAAGACGAGAATTACAAAGATACTAAAGGAGAATGATATAGAGACAGATATTCACCCCAGTCACACTCACGTGTAGCGTAACACTGTGGACCTGGCACAGCAACTGAGATGGAAGAGTTGGATAATTGGGTATGTGCGAGTTTGAAATTTTCCTAGTTGAAGCTGTCACCTGAAGGAAAGAAAAGAGAAGTTTTGAATTAATTTAATAAAAGTCTGAGAAATAGCTCACAATTACCAGTGCGCTATTTGCTTCCAAAATTGGCCAAGAAGTCAAGAACATACCAAGTAATTCTGCGCAGAATAAAACAAAACAGTTTTTTTTGGCTAATTACAGATTAACTAACTAAATGAGATTTTAAAAAAAAAGTTTGATGCAAAGTCCATGCACTACATATGCTAACAAGGATCTTTTTGGATCATTTTAAAGGTCAAACACAAACAAGCCATATCCTCTAATAATTCTCATAAATATGTGCAAAAGTATCATCATTTCATTGATTATATGAAACTCGGCAATGGGAACTCTCTCATTTTGAAGACAACCCAAGCAGTTCTGTAAACAAGTTAATGAATGAACAGAACATTCACTCTCATTTTCCCTCAAAAAAGAACATTCCCTCTCATTTCCATTGATATCTAAAATAGATGGCATGCATTAAGCATGCCCATCATTAAGCGTGTTTCGCACAACTACATAAAACCAACTAAACCAAAAACAAACAAATGCATGTAACTAAGAACTGTTAGAGACTATTCATGATATTAGCTACCAAAATTTCTTCACATGTCATATCTATCACATACGACATATTACACACGGTAACAACCATAGTAAAAGATTGTGGTGAACAAGAATGCAAATGATTCACTTAATAACCAACACTTCAAAAAGCAAAAGGAGCTAAAAAAACCAATAAACTAGGACCTGTTCACTGTGGCCTTGAGGGAAGTAATACACAAGGCTGCCAGGTTGAGGAAGAGAAACAAGCGGGCCGGCGCAGGCATACCATAACTCAGAGTTCAGCACCTTTCTTCCACCTGACAAAAACAAAGAAACTTAAACATTTGCTAAATATTTTTATATGATTATCAACAGTTCAAACAAAAGGGCATAACCTCGAGTTAATAACAAGCAAAAAAGGAAAAGACTAAATCAAAGACAAGAATGCTCACCTGGGTTGCCCTGAACCTCTCCCAAGGGCCTCATTTCATTCAAATTGTTGATGAGCTACCAGAAGCCATCTTAACCTCAGCCAAACTGTGAAGACTTGCACTCTCATTTCAAATAGCAACAAGGCTTGTTAACACCTCATCAACCTCCACTGCATTTGATCAAAGATTACTCCATCATAGAAAAAGCAAACAGTCACGTCCATGCTAAGCAAAACACTGAATAAGAAATTCTACTCAAAAGACCCACATCCCAGAATGCATCAAAATCCCATCTTTGGCAGGGGAAGCCCCCCCATTTGCAAGCACAAGGGGTATGTCAGCATCCAATCTCCAGAACCCACCATCAAAATTCAAACTTTAGGCGAGAGAAATCGTCCCCACTAGCTGAGAACATCCAGAGCCCAATCAAAGGGGTAGGGCTTTCAAAGGGGGCACGCGAGAGAATAGTAGAACTTGACAATGAGTAGGTCGAGTTTTGCCTTCTTATTGCTCTCTCTCTCTCTCTCTCTCTCTCTCTCTCTCTCTCTCTCTCTTCTCTTCTCTTTATTCCCTCTTTTTTCTCGCTCTCTCTCTTTTTTTCCCTTTAGGCCTTCATCACAAAGATACCGACCTTTCAATGGAAGAGGCCATGATTTTGGCCTTGTATCCCTCTTTGCTTTCTGCTCGGAATAGGGAAAGAGAGTGGATAAAGAACAACTCTCTTTCTCTCTTTCTCCCCTCCTTTTGTTGTTGTAGGTATCGATTTGCACACCGGTTTTCTTCTCGTGCTTTATTAATGGCAGCTTTAGTGGACTGCAAGCAGAGAGAGAGAGAGAGAGAGCCGGGAAAGACGAGCGCTACACGAAAGCAGGACTACAGCGGGGGAGAAGACTGCGGAGTGAGAGAGGGCCTGTCTAGTTGCCGTAACTAACCGTAATTCGTAAGCCGTAATTGATAAAGTCTTTTACAGCTGTAAATGAGTTACATGTATGTAAGTTTTATAGTGTTTGGTTGGTAATATAAAGTTATAAGTGACAAAGTGTATTGTGTTTTACGGTGTTTGGTTGTCGTAATGTGTAAGTCATAAGTGAAAAAGTTGACCACAAAATTAACTATTTGATAATTTAAAAAGTTTTAATATTGCAAAAAAATATTAAAATGTTAAATATTAAAAAAAATTAATATTAACATAAAAAAATAATACAAATTTGCATGACCACGAAATTAACTGTAACTGTGCTGTAAGTGAGTGGTAACTGGGTTGCAAGTGAGTGGTAATTGGGTTGTGTAAGTCTTTTATGAATTACGGTCCGAAACAAATGCCGTAGTTGTAACTGGGTTGTAAGTCATTTACGAATTGTAACGCCTCGATCCCGCAGGTACGGAGACGTTATGGCGACGTACATACGCGAGGTGAAAACACTCTCACGCGTACGTTAAGCCTCAGTACAGGAAATCACCTCTAGAGTTATAAGGGTTCCAGCCGGAAATAAGTACAAGAATACCTGCAGAAAGAGGTTAGTGATCATAACAGATATGAATACAGGAATAAATGAGCTAACAGAAACAAATCACAAAGATACCTATGAATGGTCTCGATGAGGAGTCTCCTATGTGAATCCAATGGACTATCTGTCGCTACGAGAACTCGACTCTCCAACCTGGGCACGCAAACCCAGGGTCGTCAGAAAGCGACCTACTGAGTGGTAAAATGAAGGAGGCAGTAATACATGCGATAGTAATACAAGCACGAAACTAATATATAATATATGATTTTGTACTAGTAATACCATAGAATAAGCATATAATAAGTAGGAGAATAGATAAACATGTCATCTTTTATTATCATCACTACCTAGCCGGTTATCATCTGGTCATGTCTATAGTCGTGTCCAGTTGATAGACTAAATGGTGACGTGATAGAAATGAACAGGCGAGTGGTGACGTGATAGAAGTGAACATGCAGGTGGGCATGCAATATGAACATGCAGGTGGGCATATGCAAGATAACCACAATACTGTGTTGTGCATATACAGTAATGATGTCTGTAAGGTATACAGAAAACAGAATAGATGCAATGCAGAACATGCGTACTATGCCACCACAGAAAGAGTAACATGTACCAGGAAAAGTAACAAATATACATGTAACATGATAGCGGATCAATTATCAGGACCAGTAACAAGATAGCATACATGTATCAGGCAAGTCATGTCATTTAGACAATAGTAGCAATCAGTACCACCTGGTATTTTAATCAATTTCTTCCAGTGTCCCATACCACTGGCAGTTCATACTAGAGCCCGCACTCCAGTCGAACCCATCCGGACATGGCCTAGGGTACCATTATCCAAACGAGAGAGTGACCAAATAACAAGTGTTCCCGACGTCACTATTGTGTATACTGTTTTATTATGTTAATTGGAAACCCATGGTCGAGGAGTTCTTATCGGGTAGGTGTATCCCGTGCATACCCGGGATCACGGCCTTAAACAAACCCCTGGCTGCTGAGATCAGGGCCCTCCGCTAAGAGGGGAACAATAATCAAGTAACGGGAGCTCATGGAGCAATTGGTAGGTAGCACTACCGTCCCCTGCAGTGGGAGAACAATATGGATCCAGTACATCACACGATAAGATCTAATCAACCGTCGAGTCTCCCACATACCCCAGTTAGCTTTATGATCTGATATGTCTAGTATACAATGTAACAAGAACAAATACAGTACATGATACGGATAATATGGTAACTGGACCTGAGCTCTGTTGATAGCATAGACAATATAACGGGAACAATATAACGGGAAACGGGAACAGTAGATGTGGGATTCCACATATCACATATCAACAGTTCTCAAGTCGAGTAACGAGAATCTTCATATCAGTAACCGGAAACAATCATATAACATGAATACGGTAACATGGAACGATAATACATGTAATATGAACGGGGATCCATCGGACAAGAATAAAGAAACCATACATGCATGTGTAGCAGTGATATGCCGAGAATCCATGTAATGATTTTCAATAAATTCAGAAAAATCTCCAAAAATACGCTAACGTAGATAATACGATTCTAAGACACATAGTGAAAGCGGATTCTCAAAATATAACTCCGTTTGTGAAAGAAAAATCGTAAAGCCTATTATCGGTATCGGTCGACACCGCTACGGAGATTTGCCAAAATAATCCAGAAAATTTCAGAAACTCCTGAAAAATCTCAAATATTAGAAAATGATTTTTGAAACTGAAATCAGCTCAATCGGACTACCACGGAGGTCAAATCAATATTATACGTCGTATCGCGTACTGATACGGTGATACGTATATCAGGGATCAGGGGGTTACACGAATTACGGACTTTTACGTGAAACAAACGGCCCCAGAGTAGGGGAATTTTAAAGTAACATGCTGCTGAGATGGTGAAATTCATCAAAGTTAAATAAGGCGGCGTCACATGTCAAGATTAAGAATTTACTGGAAGGAGGGGGGCGAAAAAAAGAGAGAAGGAGAGGGGGAAAAAGGAAAGAAGGAAAAACACAGAAGAAAGTTGCGGAGAGAATAAGAAGAAAAGGGAGAATCCTGAGTAGAGGAGAGCACGACGGCGAAAGAGTGATAATGAGAAGAGGTGCTGCTATTTCTCTCGTGGAAGTGAAGATGAATAGAGGATGAGTAATTTTTATAAAAGAGTCACAAGAGAAAAACTCCTTCGATCAATTTTAAATATATGAATGACTCTTTTTAATTTACAACCCCTTCGAAATCTTTCTTAGTTCTTGTTTTTTTTTTTTTTTTTTCTTTCTAATTTGTATAATTTGAATGTTTTATTATTTTTGTTAAAGAATCTGTTTTGTATGGCTCTTCACTTTTATCTTCCACTTTTTCTTTTTGGAAAGTTAATTTTCTAATTTACTGTTCTACGAGTTTAAGTTGCATGATCAATGCATACTTTTATTTGACTGGCTTCTGTCAGTCCAGTATAACTCCCATGTATAATTTCCTTGGTTACGAAGTCACATTAATTTAGAAATTTGACATCATATTCACAATCGAAATTTCAAGCAATCTTCTACTTTGTTTATAGAAATAAAGAAGTCGGTAATATTTTATTATTTTTTCTAGTTATGATTTTGACATGTACAGTCAAAACAATCTTCAAAATAAAATATATAATTTGTAAATAAAAGTTGTTGGAATTGAAAGATATAAGTATGAATTTTCGAGTTGAATTATGGCGAGATCCGTTGATCGAATCAATTGGATGATGGTTGGAGTGTGTTCTCCTTCCATTGGGGATGAACGTGGTATATTCACATGTTCAATTCCGACTTCGAATGAATGAGATATTCAAGTCTAAAGATTGCCTAATTCAAAGCCAAAATGGGACTAAAGGTAGCTAAAAGCATTTGGTCGCACATTGGAGATAGAAGTTTGTGGTGTATAAATAGAGAAAATTGAGAACAAAGGGCGTGCCCTTTAGGTACTTGGAGTTTTCGCGCGCGATTGGGAGGGATGTATGCCCGCCCGCACGCGTATGCGCGCGTGCTGTCGCTGGCGGCGCAGGTGCTGGGCCGGGCTCGGGCCCGGGGTCTAGGTCTGGGTTCGGGTTCCCTACCTGGCCTGGTTCTTTTTGAATCGGGTCTCGCGGGTATAGATTGCAAGCATACCCGAAACGGACCCGCTCCGCTCCGGAGCCATCCGCCCGCCAACAGACCGCTCCGCGTCAGTTGGATTGCCAACAGTTGCGACTGTTGGGCTGCCAACAGACACGACTGCTGGGTCGAAAGGGTGCAACCTTTCATTGGGTTCGAACCCGTTGGCCCCTCCTGGAGCGCTATATAAAGCGCTCCGATCTCTCAATTAAAAAAACACCAAACGAAATCCCTCTCTCTCTCTCTCTGAATCCTGAAGTTCTTCTTCATCCAGAACTCTGAAACTGAAGTTCTTCTTCATCCAGAACTCTGAAACTGAAGTTCTTCTTCATCCAGACCTCTGGAAGTGAAGGTTCTTCGTTCAGAACTGGAAGTGAAGGTTCTTCGTTCAGAACTGGAAGTGATGTTCTGAAGTAACTTCTAACGAGAAGTGGGAGATTCGGTTTCCGAAGCGACTTCCAAAGGAGATTCTGCAAAATTCGTTCTGAAAGAAGGCTCAGAAAATTCAACAGATTCTTTTAAAGAATTGTTGTCTGAATCTGTGACTTCTGAAGAAGAATATTTTTCAACCTTCCTTCATCCTCAACAGTGGGTGCTCCTCCAAAGTAAAGGCAAATATTCATCCGAAATTTGTCCTTGTACCGCTGCTTCAACGATCCTGTGGAAGGTACTGGTTGACTACGGTTCGACCGTACGTTGATTTGGTAGTGCTATCCAAATACCGTGAAGGAGTGTTGTATCTTGGGAGACCAGCGTCCATTATCCCGTTAGCACCGGTGCGGGGGACGTAATTGTCTTAAGGAGATTCGCTCTAAGCGTACCTCACTCCAAAATACTGTATAAGTGGATTAAGTCCTTTATACAAGGGATATACTTTACAGTATATCGAGACTGATTTAGATTCAGTCTAATTGGTGTTTAACCAAGAAAGGAAGGAAATTGAAAGATGGTCCTTAAATTAAGGAACGTTCTATTGAACGGAAAACCTCCCACCTGATATTTGCTGACCTGACCAATTAGATTGTTGATATCTCAGTGATCTTGATTAGTTGTCAGATTGATTCCTGTAAAGTAGAATCCAACAAAAGTTAGCAACACACAAGTGTTTACTGTTTCAAAGCAATGCGCAATGCAAAATTATGAATTTTAGGTGGGTAAATATGGTAAAGGCCATATTTTTGTTGTGTGTATGAGATCGAATTCTTCATCCTTCTCCTGCAGAGAATTTGACTGTTGGAATATTTTCTTCTGAAAGCTTACATCCTACGTAATCCTTCAGTACCTGTTTTTTTTTCTTTTTCTATTGTTTTTGTCTCTGTGTCAATTTTCAAATAACAAACATCCTTGTTCTCTAAATATATTTATTTACGTAAGTTGCAACATACGAGCGGTCACATGTCGGTTTTGGGTTCCTAAGTACTCCACTCACTCACAACTTATCGATTCGAATTTCATCACGGACATATTCAGTTATATTTAGTTTCGATCAATGTGACTCCTGTTTAGGTCCTGAGTTTGCTTTGCAGTGATCGGCAGTTCGTATTAACATTCAGAACATTTATATTCTTAAATGACGCCGAATAATTGTGAGCAAGATTTTGATATGTGTAAATTGGGGTGGGTCCGGTCTAGGTTTTGGTCCATTAGTTTCACAGGGGCGGCTCAACCTCTAGGCGAATGAGGTAGTCGCCTAGGGCCCCAAATATAATGGGGCCTCCAAAATTATAGTGCAAATTAGTATTTACTAAAATAAGAAATATAAAATATAGAAAATATTTTTTGTTCGTTCAACTGGGCGTGCCGGAGTTGTTATAGAACATGACTAGAAATTGTGTGGGCTTTGCCTGCGTGAGTTCGAATCCTGTCAGCATGAGCCTCTTCCACTTTCCCCCTACAACTATTTAATTATAATTAAAGATGAGTCTTTTCCACTTCCTCAGCTGTCTTTTCCACTCTCCCTAACTATTTAATTATAATTAGAGAATTTTTCAAAATTAAAACTCTCTTTCTCTCTGTGCAACCTTGCTTTTCACCGCCTCCGTCGCCCAGGCCTCAGACTGACGGCAGGGCCTGCAACTGCTCTATAGAAAAAAAATACGTTAGCAAAACTTGAATACAAAACATGACTAAAAATTTTGCATCTCAAAAAACTAGAAAAATTTTTTTCAATAAAATATTGATTAAATAACATATTAGTTAATATTAATTACTTTTTTAAAGTATATTTTAAAAAGGCCCATTTGAAATTTTCGCCTAAGGCCTCCCTAAAAATTGAGCCGCTCCTGTAGTTTCATAAATGAGTTTGACGCACTCAAATTTTAATCAGATTTAGTTTAAACATCCATATTCAAGCATACTGTCAGAAAAGTTTTCGAGGCATGAACCTGCAAAATTCCAAGTTAAAGTCCAGATTGATCAGATACGAACCCATTTGCATGTGGGTCTCCATTGTCGAAAAAGAGTTGAGGGATTTCACTTGTGGTACTAAAGAAACATGCATGTTACAAACGTGCAAGGAAAAGAAAAATTCTTAACTACGAATCCAATCATAAAAGGTTTGTGATAGATTATTTTATTAGAAAAAAAATAATTAACGTAGACCTCCATAACACAATTAGAATCTATTTTAGTAAAAAATTGCATCGCGTACAGTAAAATTCAAATACCTATTCTGCTATATTCTGATCTTAATAATTTGTAGAGAGTCACAAGGGGGTGTTTGGTTGCGAGGAAGTGGACGGAAGCAAGGAACTAGGGAAGTATAATTGCTCACTTCCTTGTCTATTCAAATACTGAAAAAGAAAAATAAAAAAACTCATTTTTCCTTTTCTCTTTTCTCTTTTACACAACCATTTTCTCACTTCCACAGTTAATTTTGTGGTATGTAAATCTGATTTGTAATAAGTTGTAATACAAAGTAATTAATTTTTTGATCTTATAAATCTCACTTGCATTCTAATTACAGTTCATTTTTTATTTTTCTTAATTAATTTTTATTTTAATATTATTTTGCGGTCAATTTTACGGTCAACTTTTCTACTTCCACTTCCACGTTACCATTCAAACACTGAAAAAGACATAACATTTTTCAAACCACACTTTCCAACAACATTCAAACACCGAAAAACTTACTAATCAATTTTCAAGCTTCAAGGGGAACTATTACCGCTTCCTCACTTCCACCCTTAACCAAACAGGCCATTTAAATGAAAGAAAAGTAAAGCCACAGTCATTTGGTTGGAATCTGTTTGCTGTTTGAACAAAACACCAGAGGGAGAGAGAGCTGAAGGAATTTTGGTGATAATAAAAGAATTTGCCATAATTGGAAATGGGAAGCAATATTTGATCACGTTTCTGCTTTTTTTTTTTTTTTTTTTTTTTTGGACCGCCAACGCGGGACCCAGGCCTAAGCTCCGGATGACGTCATGGTCCCCCGGGTTCCAGACAAGCTGAAGAGCGCACTGTTTGCTGTTTGAACAAAAACATCATGCCATTTGTTGTATAAATATAGTGGGGAGGATCAAATTTACTGTTTCTTTTATTGTTGGGACTGGTTTGTACTTCTTCGATCTCTATAAATTTGAAGATGGTTTACTTAGGGCATCTTTGGTTATCACAGGACTTGCTTGGTTACTGGCCTGTTTGGTTGACGGTGAAAGTGAGGAAGTAAGGAAGTGAGGAATTGGTAATAGTTCTCTTTGGAAATTGGGAATTGATGAGTAAGTTTTCCGGTGTTTGGATGTTGTTAGGAAGTGTGATTTGAAAAATGTTATGTCTTTTCCGGTGTTTGGATGGTAATGTGAAAGTGAAAGTGGAAAAGTTGACCACAAAGTTGACCGTAAAATAATATTAAAATAAAAATTAATTAAGAAAAATAAAAATAGACTGTAATTAGAATGCAAGTGAGATTGAGATGATCAAAAATTAACTATTTTGTGCTACAACTTATTATAAATGAGATTTACATGACCACAAAATTAACTGTAGCACTTTGGAAGTGAGGAAATAGTTGTGTAAAAGAGAAAAGAGAGAAGAAAAGAAGTTTTCTTATTTTCCTTTTCCGGTGTTTGGATAGATAGGGAAGTAAGCAATTATACTTCCTCATTTCCTTACTTCCGCCCACTTCCTTGCATCCAAACACCCCCTACAAGGAAATGAGCGGAAGTAAGAATATAAAGAAATATAATTGTTCATTTTTCTATCTATTCAAATACTGAAAAAGAAAAATAAGAAAATCTATTTTTGTTTTTTCTTTTTCTCTTTTACACAACTATTTCCTCACTTTCAGATTGCTACAGTTAATTTTGTGGTCATATAAATCTCATTTATAATAAGTTATAGTACAAAACAGTTAATTTTTTGATCATGTAAATCTCACTTGCATTCTAATTACAGTCTATTTTTTACTTTTCTTAATTAATTTTTATTTTAATATTATTTTTGCGGTCAACTTTGTGGTCAACTTTTTCACTTCTATTTCTACATTATCATTCAAACACCCAAAAAAATATAAATTTTTCAAACCACACTTCCCACAACATCAAGTACCGGAAAACTTACTAACCAATTCCCAAGTTCCAAAGGGAACCATTACCACTTCCTCACTTCTTTCACTTCCTCACTTCCACCCTTAACTAAACAGGCCTATGAGTGATCATAAGTCTTAAGTCGTAAGTGACAAATTCTTTTACAGTAGTAAATGAGTTGCATACAAGTAAGGTTTACAGTGTTTGATTGGTAATTCTAAATTGTAAGTGAAAAAATGTATTGATTTTACGGTGTTTTAGTTGTCATAATTTGTAAGTCGTGAGTGAAAAAAATATCACAAAATCAATTGCTTGATAATTAAAAAATATTAAAAATATCAACAAATACTAAAATAGTAAATATTGAAAATATTAAAAAATAAAATTATTAAAATTATAATATATTAAATATTAAATAATTAAAAATTAGTAAATATTAAACTTATAAAAAATAAATAACTAAAAATTTAATCTAATAATCAAAACTTATTGTGGTGGCATACTACGCATGTTCTGCATTGCATCTATTCTGTTTTCTGAATACCTTGCAGACATCATTACTGTATATGTACAACACAGTATTGTGGTTGTATTGCATATGCCCACCTGCATGTTCATATTACATATGCCCACCTGTATGGTCACTGCTATTACGTCACCACTAGACGACATTATTTATGATATAAACTGGATACGACTATAGACATAACCCAATGATAACCGGCTTAGTGATGGTATTAAAAGATGACATGTTTCTATATTTCTACTGATTACATGTGTATGTATTTCTACTGCTTCTTATATGCTTATTATATGGTATCACTATTACCACATCTTGTAGAATATATATTATTATCGTGCTTGTATTACTATTGTATCTATTACTGCTGCCTCCTTCATTTTACCACTCACTAGGTCGCTTTCTGATGATCCTGGTTTTGCGTGCCGAGGTTGGAGATCTGATTTACCGTATCATCAGATAGTGCCTTGACGTCACATAGGAGATTCCTCATCGAGATTATTCATAGGTATCTTAGTGATTTCTTTCTGTTATCTTATTTATCCCTGTTTTTATATCTGTCATGATCCCTAACTCCTTTCTGCAGGTATTCTTGTACTTATTTCTTACTGGAACTCTTGTGTATATGGAGACTATGTCCTGTACTGAGGCTCAACGTACGCGTGAGTGTGTTTTCACCTCGCATATGTACGTCGCCATAACGTCTCCGTATCCTTGGGATCGGGACGTTACACTTATTAAATTTATATTAAATATTATTAATCTATTAATAAAGTAAGAATTAAATTTAAGTAGAATACATTATATTAATCTAGTAATATAAAAAAAATTAATCTAGTAATAAAAAAATTATAATATTAAAAATAATAAAAATAATAAAAAATTAATCTAATAATTAAAAGATAATTTCTCATAATTAACAAAATTAATTTAATAATAAAAAATATTAATCTAATTACAATTAACTGTCAGTAATACAAATTTGCATGACTACAAAATTAACTGTTTGTGCTTCAAGTAGGTATGTGGGACTATTTGTTCGACCCAATCCCAACAATCCCCCCTCGAACAAAGAGTCTCCCTGCATCTTCACACTGGAAAAAATGTATTGATTTTACGGTGTTTAGTTGTCGTAATTTGTAAGTCGTGAGTGAAAAAAATTATCACAAAATCAATTGCTTGATAATTAAAAAATATTAAAAATATCAACAAATACTAAAATAGCAAATATTGAAAATATTAAAAAAAATTATTAAAATTATAATATATTAAATATTAAATAATTAAAAATTAGTAAATATTAAACTTATAAAATAAATAACTAAAAATTTAATGTAATAATCAAAACTTATTAAATTTATATTAAATATTATTAATCTATTAATGAAGTAAGAATTAAATTTAAGTAGAATACATTATATTAATCTAGTAATATAAAAAATTTTAATATAGTAATAAAAAATTATAATATTAAAAATATTAAAAATAATAAAATTAATCTAATAATTAAAAGATAATTTCTCATAATTTAAAAAATTAATCGAATAATAAAAAATTAATCTAATTACAATTAACTGTCAGTAATACAAATTTGTATGACTACAAAATTAACTGTTTGTGCTTCAAGTGGGTATGTGGGACTATTTGTTTGACCCAAATCCCAACAATCCCCCTCGAACAAAGAGTCTCCCTGCATCTTCACACTGGAAGCCATTACAAAGGAGGGAGCACCACTGTTGGGGCGTCAATGGGGTAGGCAGGCTCATTACGCCTTTGCGCCATTGGGGGATCTGCATCGTCAAACATCACCCACACACACGACCAAGTTCGGGGCATGGCTCTGATACCACTTGAAGGACTCTGAGTATCATCCCAAAAGACTAGTCTATTAGGTGGAGTTGCCTAAATCCTTATAAACTCAATACGTCTAACCGATGTGGGACTATTTGTTTGACCCAAATCCCAACAGCAAATATATTTTACAACTTACTATTTAAATAAATACCATAAGTTGTAAGTCATAATTGTCATTTGCGATTTACAGACTTTTGTGACCAAACAAACATGTCCTAAGCGAGAACAACTTGATTTTTTCAATTGGTGATCACATAAAAAAATTATATCTATATCCGTGAATCCATCAGTAGCAAGGGAAGTCACAAAAATATTAAGGTAGAAAATAAAATATTTAGGTATTAAAAGGTACTTGAATATTAATTCCTAGCCCTTTAAAGAATAATTAAAAGGATTCTTATTAGTTGATTTAGCCTGTAAAAGCGGTACTCCGTCTTAAATCCAAGAATCTCTTGGAACATGGTGAGAAAATTAGCTTTTCAACAAAAGCAGAGAAAGTAAAATGCAATATTATCTATTAAGAAATGTGCAAAACATATGAAGGAGAATATGAAAAGAATCAAGGAATTTTTGTTATAACCACCTACTTTTCTTCATAATTAAGAAAAAACTCACTCTCTAGTTTTATTCGCTACAATCTCATCCACGTCAGCATAAATTGATTCCTCAAACCACTTCTTTATATATTTTTGTTCTCTTCTACTTTTTCCTATCGCCCCCTACGTTGCTCGACCCTCAACCCTAATACTGACGTACAGTAATTCGCGGATCACGACTTGCACGATCAAGTCGCCGTGAGGGTTGAAAGGAGCGGGGAGCCTCCTCCTAGGGTTCTTAAAGGGCGATGACCCCGGATCAACTTTTTTTTGGATGGACCTTTACATATCTCGTTCGTTTGTGCTCGCGATGAATTTTGTTTTTATTTATGATCGATGTGATTTTTAGATCTGAAAAGTATTGGGCATCATTCGATGTCAATGAATGGTGTTTATTTTATCATGACGATGCTGATATGGGGACTGCGACTATGGTCTCAGTCTTTATTGGAAGACTGTGACTTTAGTCGCAGTCTTTTTATTAATTAAAATCAAGATGTTTTGCAAGGATTGTGATCATTGTCACATTCTCAATATAGGCTGGGAAATTATGTTTTTGTGAGGACTGCGATCATAGTGGCAGTCCTAATAAAGACAAAAAAATAAGACAGTTTTGTGAGGCCTGCGATAAAAACTGATAAACATGACATTTTTGTAAGGACTGTGATCATAGTCGCACTCCTATAAAGACTCAGAAATGTGACATTTTTATGAGGAGTACAATCATGATCATAGTCTTAATAAACATTCAAAAATAAGACATTTTTGTGAAGATTACGATCATGATAACAGTCTAATATACACCAGCAATTCTCATTTTTAAAACGGTCTATTTTTTAAACAATTACTATGGGCTATTTGTGTCTTTCACTGCTGAGAAATACTTTTGTGCTTGATACGTCGGCTCATGTAATTGGTTTAGAAATAAAAAAGTCACTGCAGCGAATTAAATTATGGAGCTGAGTTTTTTTTCTATTTATAGTTTACCATAAGAGACTTCAAAGAATGAATGAGAAATATTTAAATCATATACAATAATAGGCATCAAGTATAAATTTAAATAATAATCAAAGTGAAGAAGACGCCGAAATGGATCGGATCGGAACCAAAAACAGAATGGAAAGGGGAGGGTCTTTGACTACGTCCTCAAAAACAATCCCATGGAAATCCGCGTCCATCTTTTGTCGCGACGTGCATGCATCAATAGTCGTGCCAGATGCAATTGGACGGTCGTGATCGGGCGTAGAAACTGAGGAGCACGTGTGCCTCCCCACAATCAATTCCTTACGCATTTCATTCCCATTCATTCACGTTACTGAAAGCAGTTAGCCGCAGGCTTTTTTTGGCAAATTAGAAATTAATAAATTAATTAACAGCGGGACGAAAACAGTCTACTACAGTTGTGTATTTAAATGGTCGTACATCGGAAACTGTAATTCTACATGGCCCTGTTTGTCTTTTTTTTTTTTTTTTTTTTTTTTTTTGGCTATGATACGTGAGCCTCAGGAATTTTTTTTCGCTGAGCAACTCTGTTTGTTTACTATAAATATTGAGAAGAAAAAGCGAGTGTGTCTCACTTTGTCAATTCAATATTTTACAATTAAAGCTATGTGTCAAAATTTTAAACTAAAAGCTCAAAAAAAATTTTGAAAACTGACCGAGTGAGGCTCACACACTTTTTATTATTTGTTTTCCAACAGTTAAACAGGGCCTATGCTGGTGTTTTAGATGAATGAGGTAGCCGGGGCTCTAGGAGGATACCATTCATGTGTATTGCAACTTACTGTAGGCTTTAAAACTACAGCAAGAGAGAATTTTTTTATTTATGCACAACACCGTAAAAGTTCAAGGGTGTTAAATGTAAAGAATAAAGATAGTATTATAACTGTAAAAACTAAAAGTTTTATTTTTATTATAATATAATACTAAAACTTGCGATATTAGGGCGTGTTTGGCAAGTTGCAAAACATTTGCAAAATGCAAAAAGTTTTGCAACTTTACATTTACAGTTGTTTGGTTTCGTTTACAAAATGTAAAATGCAAAACACTTTTGCAACTCTTCTTTTCCCACTTGCAGTTGCTACAGTTAAATTTGTGGTCATATAAATCTCACTTTTACACTCATATTTTCCCACTTGCAGTTGCTACAGTTAATTTTGTGGTCATGTAACTCTCACTTGTAGTACACTTACAGTTCAAAACAGTTACTTGATAATCAATATATAATTAAATATTATTAAATATTTAATATTTTAATAGTGTTCAATTTCTTATTTAAATATTTTATATTTTTAATCTTTAACTTTTTTATTGTTTCAATATTTAATATTTTAATATTTTAATTTAATATTTTATTATTTTATTAATACTTATTCCATTTTTTATTATTTTATTTAGAGTTAATATTTTATTAATATAACAGTATTATACTTTAATATAAAATTACTATATATTTAATTATTTATTTTTAATATAAAAAATTACTTTATTAATATCATAATATATTTTATTATTATATTTATATTTTATTATGTTAATATTGTAATAATAATTCAGTATAATAATACTATAATGATAATTTATTATTAAATTATAATTATATTTTACTTTATTAATTTTATATTTCTATAATATTATAATAATATTATAATAAAATTTATATTATAATAATTTTCAAGTATTTTTAATATTATAATATTATAACTATATTTTATTATTGTTGTAACATTTTTTAATATTTATTAGTATTCTTAAAATTTTATTAATGTTCTTTAGATTTTCTTAAAATTTTATATTATTTATTTAGTTAATATTTTAGTAATATTTTACTATTTATACTAATATTTTATTAATATTATTGTTATAAATAAAATATTAAGATTATTAATTTTTATCTCAAATTTATTAATACAATTTAATTTGCAATAGTAGATTTAATTTAATAGTATTTATAATATTTAAATCACTGCTATAGTTAATTTTGTGGTCAACTTTTCCACTTACACTTTTATATTACTAACCAAACACCGTAAAACACAATATACTTTACCATTTACACTTTCACTTTATCAACCAAACACCGTAAACACAATATACTTTTCCATTTACACTTCACTTTATTAACCAAACACCGTAAAACACAATATATTTTCTCTGCTACAGTTCACTTTTTCTATTCTCATTTTACGACTTACGACTTGCGACGTTTGCAACGAAACAAATAGGCCCTTAGTTTACACAATGTTATGCCTTACATTGCTCGTGAAAGTGACTGATAAAAGATAATACCTTTGGCAAATAGTCAACTTTGCTTAGTTAAAACACCAACAAAAAAAAAACTACATTAGAATTTAAAAGACACATGATCTCAATGAAATAAGGAATAGAATGGAAGCAAAATGTGATATACAGGAATCAAAGAACAATAGCAGAAATAAGAATGCAAGAATACCAGAATAAAAAGGAAGGGAGAATCCAGCTCCTTGCAAAGCGTACCGTCTCATCGAACACCTGCACATTAGAATAACCGTCCAATAGCTGGACGTGCAAACCCAGGGTCGTCAGAACGCGACCATAATGAGTGTGTGTGTAAAGGGGAAACAGCTCGTGCAGAAGAAACCATGTGCATATATAATAGTAAGAACAACTGCAGATAGAAGGACTACATAACCAAATAAATAACTGAACAGTAACACATGATAACAACATGAATACAGATAGAAGACAACTGACACAACTGTAAATATGCAATCAATGTCAAGGCGTGTAATCTATCACATGTCACTAGGTTGGCATCCAAGTCTAGTCACAAGTTTGGTCTTGGTTACAATCATTTGGTCCTGGTTACAATCATGTATACAGTCATGTGTCATAAGGCAGGTAACCATTCGGGATACATACAGGGTGTAACCTAGCATATCACTGGTTGCTATACAATCCAGTCATGGATATGGTTATATGTCTATCACAGTGATATAAATGTACAGTTAGATGATTGTGGTCAGTCACAATTCAATAACAGTTTATTATTAATTATGTCAGCGAACACCAATTGCCACCTGTAATAGGCGCATCCCATACTACGCCTACTACATGTGTCAATCAGAGTCCTAAGTTATTGAAATTAATAGAAGAGACTTTGTCCATACTTTAGGTGGGTTCCGTACATACCCGGAACCACGGCCCAATCACCTGGCGCTGAACCAGGTCCTACCGCTAGGTAGTCAATACCATAACAATGTGTCAATACAATGACAATATGAACAATACGGGATGTCAGTCATCCCCCGGAACCCTGCAGTGGAACCGTATCTCGGCTGCGCAACCTGTATCCTAGGTCCACCCAAAATACAGACGCTGTCTCCTCCATCAATTTCCCCAATCCCAGTGTAAGTTGTCAATTTATATTATTATTTATAACAATCAATCTCCATGTTATTTTGATTACTGGGACGATACAGTAACAGTAACAATATCAATGTGACAATGACAATATGAACAGTATTACCGTATAAACGGTAGAATAATATAACAATGAAAGTGTTACGGTCCAATAATATTTTCCCAGTAACTTTCAATAACATGAATTTATACAATAACGAATCCAGATACTGCTCAATGGACAGTCTAATCTAGAACCGGTCAATATCTCACATCCATCCGCACTAAAATACAATAGTAACTAATCTATCAACCAACAGTCTCAATACAATCATCGTGAATATCAAGTATCAAATCTGTATCAGCGATCTGGTACAATAAATCACCGTCTCAATATATCAATAATCAATCTCTTCCTATCAATCTACTCTAATACTCAAGTCATATATATATATTCTCTGAGTCACCGATATATCCAATTCCCAATAGCTAAAATACTATGTGTCCTGATACACATAATCAATCTCTTATATTTCAATGCGATCAAGATTATCACACACTCTCACTCTGTCCAGGTCAATCACAAGATCTATAAAACTCAAGTAATATATCAAGAGAATAAATCTAAAATCCACCAGGTCGGGTTAACCCAATCTACGCCTACTCCCCCACCCAAGATCAAGTCCATCACCATCGAGTCCACTAATCAAATCCATCAATTCAGGTCAACTCCAACTCAAACTATGTCAATATCAATCCAAGTATCAGTAAATTAGTATACTGGTAAAGCCATATCATATCTAACACTTTCTTGATATCCATAGGAATTTTAGTCGGGATAATCACCAACAACTGTCAATAAGCACTATGCCTAATATATGCCCTTTATCCTCAATATAACGTAGGTCAACTGATCAGAAGATCAAATCAAGTCACAGTACAGGGTATTCAATACTAGGCCTAAGTCAACAGTGACAACTACCAACATGAAATGATAATAATCTCTCAAAATAACCCAATAAATAAGATGTACAATCATTAATGTTTCATGAAGAGGTACAGGTAATCAAACTGGTAAAATAAAGAGGACGATCACATGTAATAATACAAGTAACATATAAAATACTACTGAGAACAGTGAATAAAGAAAATGATACAAGAGCAAACACTCACATGAAATGACGAGGTTTTGGATCCGAATCGCCGTTTGGTCTTCACTGCACGAACAGGTACTGGTCTATGAATCATCCTATGGATCGGTCTTCGAATCACCATTGTATCGGGTCCACAACGGCACGAATCCGAAACGGGTCCGAGTCTCCTGTAGCTGGGTTCGGATCTCACCGAACAAACCCGAAATGCTGTAGCACGTAACCGAACACACAAATAAATATAAATATACACTACACACACTCCCGAGCAACCCGACACATACGTGTACACCTACGTACATGTACAAGTATACACATACACACCTCTATACATACATACCCACACTTACATACATATTATATATTTATATAAATATATATATAAAACACATACTAGTAAATGTACTCATAATTACACACACCCCCTTATGCATAATAGTTCATGCATACACTAAATATAATGCAAACATTTTAATTAATGACCCACTTACTAATTATTAAACTAAACACACATAATTAAAGTACAAAATCATGCATAAATACATGCCATGCATAAATACATGCATATACATGCATGCATCAACATCCCCACTTACGCACAAACCCAAACACACATTTAAATGAACTTCTACATTATTACAATGTTGCCCTTATACATATAAAGACACTAACCTCGAGCCGATTTGCGGCATGCCGCCGGAGGCTCCGACGGAGGCGTCCGGGGCCGCGGAGGGTGTCGTTGGATAGAGCATCTCGCCGTGAAGGGCGTGGGGTGCGTACGCGCTCGCCGACGGCGATCAACGGCATCCCGCGGAGAGCCCGAAAATGGTTCAGAGTAAGGTGCTCACACATGAAATAAAACACACATTATTAAATACATGCATATCTAATAAATACACCCACCACATTATCTACTTAGGAATATAAAGAGAGGGAGAAAGGACTCACGCAAAAGGGAATACATGCTTCGGTGGTTGTTGTCATGGCCTCGGCTACGAGAGGAGGGTGTGCACCAAGAGGAGTGGGAATGGCTCGGCCTGAGAACGGGGGCACGACAAGTGCAAGGGGGAGAAGATCCGGAATAAAAAGCAGACATGAATTTGTCATCTTAGGATTTCAAGCTTCCAACCTCCTCGGAATGCCATCCATTAAGTTCACAGAATATAGTTAGGCATTGAAGCAAGCGACAATCCGAACACAATAACAAAACTAGCACCTTGCTTTCGAAGATCTTTCATTGTTGCTCTCATCAATTTGCAACAATCAAACAGATCACTATCAATGGTGCTGGCATGGCGTGGCTACTGCCGTTGCTACGCTGGATCTGCAACCGCAGATCAGAGGAGGAGGAGGCCGGCTCTAGCTGCCTGGGCGCTGCGCACTCGCCGGGAAGGAGATCAACCATGAAGAGGTGTGGCAAGGAAGGAGGGGTTTGCTCCGGGCTGGATGTTGTTGCCGTCAACGATTGTGTAGGGGAAGAGGGAGAAGGCGTGGGGTTCGGCCATGTGGATGCGATGGTGGTGGCTGTGGGTGGAAGCCGGGGATGCTCCGGGCTGGTGGTTGCGCGCCAAGGGGGGAGCAAGTGCTGTCGGTGGAGGGGTTGAACACGGGAGATCAGCCAATGGGCTCCGGGCAAGGGATGGGGGGCGGCTGTGTTTTGGCGAAGGAAGAGATTAGGGTTTAATTAGGATTAAGAAGAGATTTATATAGGGTATAGTTGTGTTGTGGGTTTCGGGTTTCGGGTTGGAACATGGATAAAAGATTGATCGGTTATGAAATAAGTAAAAGGGGTAATAAATGTTAAATAAAATGGTGGGTGCCCTTTTGCAACAAAAGCCAAAGTAGCCAAGATGGTTAGAGCATTAATGTTATATGGCATTGGCCTTGGTTCGAAACCTGTTGCTCATGCGGGTTTTCTAATTTTATTTTATTTTAATTTTATTTTATTTTTTTGAAGGAATTGGATTTGGGCCTGCTATTGGGCTTGGGCTCGAAACAAAAGGAAAAACAATAAGATAAAATGAGATAATAAAAATAATAAATCATGATGATAATCAAGAATTAATTAGTAATAATTAAAATAATATCTAAACTTTAAAGATGACAATTTTCTTAAAAAAATACACATACACTTTATAAGTATTATTTTTTCACAATTAATTCATGTATTGCAAGATATGGGTATTACATTCTACCCACCTTATAAAAATTTCGTCCTCGAAATTCAAATAAAGCAGGGAATGATAAAAGAATCAAAGGTCAAGAGAAAACACAACAATCTTCTACGTCGCCTCGTTGGGACACCACGATTCTGCTGCGCGCTCTGATCTCTGCTACCAGTTTCAACATGGAGTAACCGATCTCAAGAGATAGAATCAGGAGAAATGAATAGGAAGGAAGGATGAAATCAAGATGGACATCCAAATCACTCTAAATGAAGTGTTGGAATCATGGATATCAACAGATCGAGAATGGAATTCCAGAGGGAGGACGATCATTTCCAAATGGAGTCAATATTACCACGTGAATAGTATATGTATATTGCAGTGTCAACATAACTGTCTCAGGTTACAGGTAGGAACTAGGTTCTCTTTTTATGTCGAACCTGGGCTCTGATACCACTCTGTAACGCCCCGATCCTAAAGATACGGAGACGTTATGGCGACGCATATACGCGAGGAAAATACCCCACGCATACGCGCTAAGCCTAAATTGTAACCTGAACAAGCTATAAATCTGAACCATAATAATCAAGGACCACTGCAATAATACATATAATGACTACACATGATCTCAATGAAATAAGGAATAGAATGGAAGCAAAATGTGATATACAGGAATCAAAGAACAATAGCAGAAATAAGAATGCAAGAATACCAGAATAAAAAGGAAGGGAGAATCCAGCTCCTTGCAAAGCGTACCGTCTCATCGAACACCTGCACATTAGAACAACCGTCCAATAGCTGGACGTGCAAACCCAGGGTCGTCAGAACGCGACCATAATGAGTGTGTGTGTAAAGGGGAAACAGCTCGTGCAGAAGAAACCATGTGCATATATAATAGTAAGAACAACTGCAGATAGAAGGACTACATAACCAAATAAATAACTGAACAGTAACACATGATAACAACATGAATACAGATAGAAGACAACTGGCACAACTGTAAATATGCAATCAATGTCAAGGCGTGTAATCTATCACATGTCACTAGGTTGGCATCCAAGTCTAGTCACAAGTTTGGTCTTGGTTACAATCATTTGGTCCTGGTTACAATCATGTATACAGTCATGTGTCATAAGGCAGGGTAACCATTCAGGATACAATACAGGTGTAACCTAGCATATCACTGGTTACTATACAATCCAGTCATGGATATGGTTATATGTCTATCACAGTGATATAAATGTACAGTTAGATGATTGTGGTCAGTCACAATTCAATAACAGTTTATTATTAATTATGACAGCGAACACCAATTGCCACCTGTAATAGGCGCATCCCATACTACGCCTACTACATGTGTCAATCAGAGTCCTAAGTTATTGAAATTAATAGAAGAGACTTTGTCCATGCTTTAGGTGGGTTCCGTACATACCCGGAACCATGGCCCAATCACCTGGCGCTGAACCAGGTCCTACCGCTAGGTAGTCAATACCAATAACAATGTGTCAATACAATGACAATATGAACAATACGGGATGTCAGTCATCCCCCGGAACCCTGCAGTGGAACCGTATCTCGGCTGCGCAACCTGTATCCTAGGTCCACCCAAAATACAGACGCTGTCTCCTCCATCAATTTCCCAATCCCAGTGTAAGTTGTCAATTTATATTATTATTTATAACAATCAATCTCCATGTTATTTTGATTACTGGGACGATACAGTAACAGTAACAATATCAATGTGACAATGACAATATGAACAGTATTACCGTATAAACGGTAGAACAATATAACAATGAAAGTGTTACGGTCCAACAATATTTTCCCAGTAACTTTCAATAACATGAATTTATACAATAACGAATCCAGATACTGCTCAATGGACAGTCTAATCTAGAACCGGTCAATATCTCACATCCATCCACACTAAAATACAATAGTAACTAATCTATCAACCAACAGTCTCAATACAATCATCGTGAATATCAAGTATCAAATCTGTATCAGCGATCTGGTACAATAAATCACCGTCTCAATATATCAATAATCAATCTCTTCCTATCAATCTACTCTAATACTCAAGTCATATATATATATTCTCTGAGTCACCGATATATCCAATTCCCAATAGCTAAAATACTATGTGTCCTGATACACATAATCAATCTCTTATATTTCAATGCGATCAAGATTATCACACACTCTCACTCTGTCCAGGTCAATCACAAGATCTATAAAACTCAAGTAATATATCAAGAGAATAAATCTAAAATCCACCAGGTCGGGTTAACCCAATCTACGCCTACTCCCCCACCCAAGATCAAGTCCATCACCATCGAGTCCACTAATCAAATCCATCAATTCAGGTCAACTCCAACTCAAACTATGTCAATATCAATCCAAGTATCAGTAAATTAGTATACTGGTAAAGCCATATCATATCTAACACTTTCTTGATATCCATAGGAATTTTAGTCGGGATAATCACCAACAACTGTCAATAAGCACTATGCCTAATATATGCCCTTTATCCTCAATATAACGTAGGTCAACTGATCAGAAGATCAAATCAAGTCACAGTACAGGGTATTCAATACTAGGCCTAAGTCAACAGTGACAACTACCAACATGAAATGATAATAATCTCTCAAAATAACCCAATAAATAAGATGTACAATCATTAATGTTTCATGAAGAGGTACAGGTAATCAAACTGGTAAAATAAAGAAGACGATCACATGTAATAATACAAGTAACATATAAAATACTACTGAGAACAGTGAATAAAGAAAATGATACAAGAGCAAACACTCACATGAAATGACGAGGTTTTGGATCCGAATCGCCGTTTGGTCTTCACTGCACGAACAGGTATTGGTCTATGAATCATCCTATGGATCGGTCTTCGAATCACCATTGTATCGGGTCCACAACGGCACGAATCCGAAACGGGTCCGAGTCTCCTGTAGCTGGGTTCGGATCTCACCGAACAAACCCGAAATGCTGTAGCACGTAACCGAACACACAAATAAATATAAATATACACTACACACACTCCCGAGCAACCCGACACATACGTGTACACCTACGTACATGTACAAGTATACACATACACACCTCTATACATACATACCCACACTTACATACATATTATATATTTATATAAATATATAAATAAAACACATACTAGTAAATGTACTCATAATTACACACACCCCCTTATGCATAATAGTTCATGCATACACTAAATATAATGCAAACATTTTAATTAATGACCCACTTACTAATTATTAAACTAAACACACATATTAAAGTACAAAATCATGCATAAATACATGCCATGCATAAATACATGCATATACATGCATGCATCAACATCCCCACTTACGCACAAACCCAAACACACATTTAAATGAACTTCTACATTATTACAATGTTGCCCTTATACATATAAAGACACTAACCTCGAGCCGATTTGCGGCATGCCGACGGAGGCTCCGACGGAGGCGTCCGGGGCCGCGGAGGGTGTCGTTGGATAGAGCATCTCGCCGTGAAGGGCGTGGGGTGCGTACGCGCTCGCCGACGGCGATCAACGGCATCCCGCGGAGAGCCCGAAAATGGTTCAGAGTAAGGTGCTCACACATGAAATAAAACACACATTATTAAATACATGCATATCTAATAAATACACCCATCACATTATCTACTTAGGAATATAAAGAGAGGGAGAAAGGACTCACGCAAAAGGGAATACATGCTTCGGTGGTTGTTGTCATGGCCTCGGCTACGAGAGGAGGGTGTGCACCAAGAGGAGTGGGAATGGCTCGGCCTGAGAATGGGGGCACGACAAGTGCAAGGGGGAGAAGATCCGGAATAAAAAGCAGACATGAATTTGTCATCTTAGGATTTCAAGCTTCCAACCTCCTCGGAATGCCATCCATTAAGTTCACAGAATATAGTTAGGCATTGAAGCAAGCGACAATCCGAACACAATAACAAAACTAGCACCTTGCTTTCGAAGATCTTTCATTGTTGCTCTCATCAATTTGCAACAATCAACAGATCACTATCAATGGTGCTGGCATGGCGTGGCTACTGCCGTTGCTACGCTGGATCTGCAACCGCAGATCAGAGGAGGAGGAGGCCGGCTCTAGCTGCCTGGGCGCTGCGCACTCGCCGGGAAGGAGATCAACCATGAAGAGGTGTGGCAAGGAAGGAGGGGTTTGCTCCGGGCTGGATGTTGTTGCCGTCAACGATTGTGTAGGGGAAGAGGGAGAAGGCGGGGGTTCGGCCATGTGGATGCGATGGTGGTGGCTGTGGGTGGAAGCCGGGGATGCTCCGGGCTGGTGGTTGCGCGCCAAGGGGGGAGCAAGTGCTGTCGGTGGAGGGGTTGAACACGGGAGATCAGCCAATGGGCTCCGGGCAAGGGATGGGGGGCGGCTGTGTTTTGGCGAAGGAAGAGATTAGGGTTTAATTAGGATTAAGAAGAGATTTATATAGGGTATAGTTGTGTTGTGGGTTTCGGGTTTCGGGTTGGAACATGGATAAAAGATTGATCGGTTATGAAATAAGTAAAAGGGGTAATAAATGTTAAATAAAATGGTGGGTGCCCTTTTGCAACAAAAGCCAAAGTAGCCAAGATGGTTAGAGCATTAATGTTATATGGCATTGGCCTTGGTTCGAAACCTGTTGCTCATGCGGGTTTTCTAATTTTATTTTATTTTAATTTTATTTTATTTTTTTGAAGGAATTGGATTTGGGCCTGCTATTGGGCTTGGGCTCGAAACAAAAGGAAAAACAATAAGATAAAATGAGATAATAAAAATAATAAATCATGATGATAATCAAGAATTAATTAGTAATAATTAAAATAATATCTAAACTTTAAAGATGACAATTTTCTTAAAAAAATACACATACACTTTATAAGTATTATTTTTTCACAATTAATTCATGTATTGCAAGATATGGGTATTACAATTAAGTAAGGAGTAACTACCATAAATAGCAAGTAACAGAATTTATGTAACCTTAAGTCAATTATCAAGTTATTATTAAGACTCGTTCAATTTGTATGTTTCGGTATATGACCGGTGCCATATACTTCCGCATACAAGTCAAGCGAGGCTGGTTATTGAAATTGATGGGGAACGACGAACCATATTTAGAATGGGTCCCGTGCATCCCTGGGACAACGGTCCAGGAGTATCCGGTACTGAACCGGAACGTACCGCTAGGCACCGAGACTTACTATATGCCCGAAGGTCTTAGTATACGCCCGAACAGGAATAGAGTGTCACCGTTCCCCATAGGATATACCTAGGGGATTATAGCATACCCGGCAGGCAGGCAAGGGGGTAGGGGTGCCAGTACACCCCTCGGAAACACCTGGTGGCCTCCAGGTCGAATCCTACAGGAGTTGTACAACATATGTATGGCCACCATAAACACAGAAGCTATATCGATACTGTTGGCCCAAAGGCCTTCCACTCTAGTTTTGATGATGATTAACTCATGTAGTTATGTGTACTAATAATCTTGTGTTATTTAGTTTCAGATCATTAATCAAGTTATTAGTTGGTGATTAGCTTCAACAAGATGATTTGGAAGCTTTCACATGTTGATTCAAGAGCCCGAGCGTCAAAGATCATATATAGCACTTGCTCGGTGGATCAAAGAGTTTTGGATCGAGTCGGCTTGGAGATTGCTCTCTACAAGAAGACATCGGTACCTAGTTTAGTACCTAGTTTAGTTTTGTGTTTAGATCCAAATTGTAAAGATTAGAATAGTATGATATGCTCAAGTTCACAACACACACGTTTCATGTTTTGAATATTAGTTTTCGGATTTTCCGTTTTTGATTTAACCGATCTTGGTTTCATGAATAGATAGATCAAAACAAGTTTACATGGTTTAATGTATATTAGATTTGTTCTATAAACATGCATGCTTAACTTTCTAGACAAACTTAGTTTTGACTTACATATTCATGTGTTTTATGTTTTGGTATTTTTGTCAAAACATATTTTGGAATTAATGACAAAAACATGGATATATATATGTTTCATGTATATAGGATTATATCCATATACATCATGCCTAAATGTTGTTTAATATCATGTTTTTGTATTTGGATGAGTTTTGGACAAAATGTATTTTCTATTCAAAAATCCAAGTTTTAGAAAATACAAGTTTTGGATTTTGGTAAAATGATAAGACACAAAATGTTTCAAGATGTTTGTTATTTGTGATGAAATTTTATCACAAGTTTATATTTCAATATAAAATGATAAAACTATTTTTGTATATTTTTACAAGTCTTTATGGATTTATTAGAATATTTTCTATCCTGTTTTTCTGACCCAGATCAGTGGCTGACAGGCCAGGTCGGTCGACCGCACGGTCGACCGAACCAAGGCCGGTCAACCTGACGGTCGACCGACGTGCACAGCCCTGTGCACGTCTGGCAAACACTCGGGACGGTCGACCGGCCGGTCGACCGGACCAGAGAGCAGTGCTCTCTGTTCTTTTCGGTCGACCGGGCGGTCGACCGTCAGTTGCCAACTATCAAAATCCGACCGTTGGACGGTCGACCGACCAGTCGACCGTTTGTTCATTTCTGGCAGTTTCTGCTACCAACGGCTATATTTTTCTGGAGGCTATAAATACCCCATTGGAAAGAGTTTTTCTCTAAGATTTTTTGTGCGAATTTTTCCTGACTCTCTAGTGTTTTCACAGCAATCAAAAGAAGTTTTTGGGCTTTAAATTGAACAATCTATTTGGTGTTTTTGCTAGGGTTTGAAAAATTAAGAAAGGGTTTTTGGGAAAAGATTTTGATTCAACTTCTTCATCTTGGTTTCTAGTTTTTTTCAAAGATTTTCTTTGTGATTTTGATTTCTATTCCTTTGGTTTTCTCCACACTTGAGCTACATCTACTATCTCATTCTATAGGATCCTTGTGTGGGAAAGAAATTGTTTGTGGTTGTTGTTTAGACCACCAAGTTGAAAACCCTACATTTGCTTGGCTTTGTGCCTTTCCCTCATTGTCTTGAGGAGGTTGTGCACTTGGGTTGTATCCCTCAAGTGGTGAGGTGATCCTTGTGTTGCTTTGTGCTAATCCTTCAAGTTGTGAGGTGATTGTTTGTTGGCTTGGAGTTGTACCTCAGGGAGGAGGTTGTGTTTGTAAGGGGAGGAGTTGGGTACTCCTTGTAATTGTTATTGCCCTAAATCCTCGGTGGAGGTTCCCTTTGTGGGAGTCCTTTGTGGACAAGCTAGTGGACTTAAAATCCTTCTGTGTGAAGGCGGGGATGTAGAGCTGGGTGCTCGAACCTCGAAACATATCTTGTTGTTTGCGCTTAATCCCTTGGCTCTTACTCTATCTCTCTCTCTCTCTTTACTTTGTGCCTTGCATCAATTCATATTGTTCATTCATAAATATTTGCTTGGCTTGTTTGAGTGTGCATCTCTTGTTAATTGCAATTATTTTTAAATTCCGCATTAGTTCATTTGATTAGCATTATCACCTATTCACCCCCCTAAGTGATTTCAATTGGTATCAGAGCCTACGCTCCTGATATTTAGGTTTAACCACCTAGGAGTGAGACCTTGGTTTGCTAATCTTCATTTGCATTGTTCATTTGCACACATATAGTTGTACTCATGGATAGCCCTCCTATGTTTGATTTTTCTAGACATGATTTTTGGAAGGCCAAGATGAGTAGTCATTTAAAAAGCCTAGGACATCTAGTTTATCAAGCCACTACTCAGAATCCTACCCAAATGCTAGCAAGTATAGAAAGGCCAATGCACTTGCACTTAAGACACTTAGAGCATCTCTTAATGAAGATTTTTTACCGGTGTTTGATCATTATGATTCGGCTTTTGCAGTTTGGAGCATATTGACTTCTCCCGAGCTACCAAGGATTATCAACAAGTTGAGGAGATCTAGGAGTGACAAGTCTGACGAGCATTGCCTCATGGTCCAAGGGAAGACTCCCTTGAGGTACAATCGAATTCTCAACTAGATGATAGCACTAGTTCCTATTGTCATGGTTGTTTTGAAGTTCAAACATTGAATATGGAACTTGCTCAAAAGCTTGAAATTTTTTTTAAAAAACATGATTTGTTGAAAAAGAATAATCTTGAACTAAAAGAAGAAATGAAGGATTTATGTTCAAGTTTTGAATCGGTTTTGCAAGAGAAGGAAGAGATTACTAGTGAACGTGACTCACTAAGATCTCAACTAGACCTTGCCCTAAAAGAGATTGATATTTTGAAAAGCAAAATGATTGTGATGATGTTGTGAAAAACAATTAGGTTTTATCTTCTAATTAGATTCTGTTTTAAAAGATAACCTTATTTTGAAAAATGAAATTGATGTCATTACAAAAGAATTGGATTTTGTTTTAAAGAAAAATGAATCTTTAAATTGATATAGATTCACATGTTTGCCATGCTAGTGTAGCTTCACCTAGCACATCTTTTGCATGCTCCACCTTATCTTCTAGTATTGAAAATGACATAAATGTTTTGAAGAAAAGTGTAGATTGTTTGGGCTCCACTTTGAGCCAATGTACTTTAGATCATACATGCTTGGAAACCTTGGTTCGTAAGAAACAAGGTCCATCTTTGCATGTACACCCATCACGGCATACACATGCTTCCCACGGTCACCACCATCACATGTATGCTCATGTGTACATTTGTACACATTGTGATCGAAAAGGCCACCTTGCTAGATTTTGCTATGATCGTTTACATATTGAAAATTTAGCAAATAATCTTGTTTGGATTAGGAAAGATACTAACTCCTATGGACCCAAAAGAAAATGGGTACCAAATATCACCCCTAAAATTTTTGATGTAGGTGTGGGCTCTCGCATCACGTGAGAGTAGCGGTGCCTTGGAGTGGATGCGTTCCGTGCTTAAGAGAAAACAAATTTGGATGCATCACTTTCAAGGGAAGTTTGGTGGAGGAGGACCGCCATTGGCTTGGAGACTTGGAGAGGTGCCTTCATCGGTTTTTGTATCGATCTCTAACTCCCGCTTACATTTGCATACTTTTCATGTTCATCATTTCATAACATGTCATGGTTTATTGTTTATTATGTTTATGCTATGATAATTAGATTAGTGTTATACATGTTAGTTATTTGAGACACCCATGGACCTATCTTTGTGTTCTCACTTTGTTTTTAAACTAATATGTATGCCCTAGATCTAATGCATGTGCATACACATAATGAATATATGTGTGCTTATGATTTTCTTCAATGCTTAATGTTTTGATTAAGATGTTATATGCCATGATTATTAGAGTTATGATAAGCATAATAACTCTAATAGCATGAGGATTTACATAATGATCATGTTTATGATTTTCATGTTGATTTATATCCCGTTTTATGCTTAATGATTTGATTACTTGTTTAGATGTTAGTTTTCATTAAGACTAGAATTTATACTTGTACATGTAGTGGGACACAAATAAATCTTTATATATGTTTGTGCTTGGATGCTTATTTGTACCCATTAGATGTACTAGTATAGTCTAGTTTTGATGATTCATGCATTCTAACTTGCATTCCCTATTTTGGATATGTTTTTATGATCATGTGTTTTCACTTCATGTATATGATTATTTTGCCAACTTTAAGATATACATGTATACCCCTTGAGTCATTTGCTTTTCAAGCAAATCTTTATTATGGACTCAATTGTGTTTAGGGATATGTATGTATACTTTTTGTGTTGTCAAAACATACATATGCCTTAAAGTTTAAATCGTTTTGATGATTTTCATGTTTTTAGGTGATTTCAATATTGGTAATGAAATCTAGTTTTTCATGTTCTTAAGGAATTTCATGTGAGCTTAATTGAATATTTTCATGTTGATATGTGTCACATTATACCTGTACACTCACTTTATTAGTTTACTCATGATTTGTTTTCATGAGACTATAATATGGGCTTTATGGATTTTGAGTGTTTAGTGATCATGTGAATTACATGTGTTTCATGAAAACAAATTTTTTTTTTATTCCTTACTTGAAGGATTTCGTACTAGTTAACAAGATTTCCCATTTAACTAGTTCGTATTCTTCTTATGGTAGAGATTTCCAACCGTACTCTATTTTCAAACCTATTTTTGAAAACCCCTACCTTCCAAGGGTGGTTGGATGGGAGATCATGCTCAAGTATGCTTTATATTGAAAATCATTTTAAACTTGAACTTGATTGGAAGGCTAGGTAATATGAGATATACATTTGATCTTATTGGTTGTTTCTATTGGTATCACTGGATTCTTTCATTGGTATCAATATTGACATTTTTGTATACTCATATCTTTGTATGTATGTATGCTTACATTTCAAAATGGTATCAATTTCTATTGGTATCAAACTTTTCATACATATGTGTTTTATTTGTGCTTATTATATCCCTATATCTTGAGCACAAAATTTATTTTATGCTAACGCTTGAACTTCAACATTGTTTCAATTGATTCTCTTTTCAACTGGTATCTTAATTCAAGTTTATGCATATGTTTAGTTTATATTTCATAAAGGGGGAAAAATTCGAATTTCATTTTTCAATTGGTATTTTATTTTACCATTGAGTTTGTATTCCACCCCCTTACTTTATGATAGAAAAATTTCTATTGGTATCTTACGCCTTAAAGAATAATAATTTCAATTGGTACCAAAATTTATGTTTGAGAATTCAAAATTTATTATGTTTAAAATTTCAAATTGGTATCATATCAAGATTGTTTACTTAAAATTGGTATGTTGTTTATTTACTTATCAATTGGTATCAAGATTTTTGTTTTCAATTGGTATATGTTTTCATATAAAATGTTTTATATGATTTGTTTCAATGCATCGTTTACCTTTATTTCAATTGGTATCATTTGATATAGACATTTCTTGAATTATTTTATACTCATTTCAATTGGCATCATGTTTGATTTAACCCCTTATTGATATTTTTGTTTTAGACAAAAGGGGGTGAAGATTTTCTTGCATTGTTTTAGTTTTTACCCCTTTATTGATGATTGACAAAAGGGGAGAAGATTTGAGTTCATATATGCATATTACGCTTTGCATATATCAAGTTTAACTGGTATCTAGAACATGTTTTAAGTAGTATCTAGATGGCTTTAATTATTTTAATTGGTATCTAGAGCATGTTTTGTTTTTGAACATTTCATTGGTATCTAGAACCTTTTTATTCTTTATGCATATCTATGCATTCATATTTAAGAGCCTTCATTGCATATTCATTATGTTTATTTGTTTATGCATGAGTTAAGGGGAGCTTCTTTGAAGCTTAACTTTAATCCATGCATATATAACTCCATGAGTTTTGTCATCATCAAAAAGGGGGAGATTGTTGGCTCAAAGGCCTTCCACTCTAGTTTTATGATGATTAACTCATGTAGTTATGTGTACTAATAATCTTGTGTTATTTAATTTCAGATCATTAATCAAGTTATTAGTTGGTGATTAGCTTCAACAAGATGATTTGGAAGCTTTCACATGTTGATTCAAGAGCCCGAGCGTCAAAGATCATATATAGCACTTGCTCGGTGGATCAAAGAGTTTTGGATCGAGTCGGCTTGGAGATTGCGCTCTACAAGAAGACATCGGTACCTAGTTTAGTACCTAGTTTAGTTTTGTGTTTAGATCCAAATTGTAAAGATTAGAATAGTATGATATGCTCAACTTCACAACACACACGTTTCATATTTTGAATATTAGTTTTCGGTTTTTCCGTTTTTGGTTTAACCGATCTTGGTTTCATGAATAGATAGATCAAAACAAGTTTACATGATTTAATGTATATTAGATTTGTTCTATATACATGCATGCTTAACTTTCTAGACAAACTTAGTTTTGACTTACATATTCATGTGTTTTATGTTTTGGGTATTTTTGTCAAAACATATTTTGAAATTAATGACAAAAACATGAATATATATATGTTTCATGTATATAGGATTATATCCATATACATCATGCCTAAATGTTGTTTAATATCATATTTTTGTATTTGGACGAGTTTTGGACAAAATGTATTTTCTATTCAAAAATCTAAGTTTTAGAAAATATAAGTTTTGGATTTTGGTAAAAATGATAAGACACAAAAATGTTTCAAGATGTTTGTTATTTGTGATGAAATTTTTATCACAAGTTTATATTTCAATATAAAATGATAAAACTATTTTTGTATATTTTTACAAGTCTTTATGGATTTATTAGAATATTTTCTATCCTGTTTTTCTGACCCAGATCAGTGGCTGACAGGCCAAGTCGTTGACCGTACGGTCGACCGAACCAAGGGCCGGTCGACCTGACGGTCGACCGACGTGCACACCTCTGTGCACGTCTGGCAAACACTCGGGACGGTCGACCGGCTGGTCGACCGGACCAGAGAGCAGTGCTCTCTGTTCTTTTCGGTCGACCGGGCGGTCGACCGTCAGTTGCCAATGATCAAATCTGACCGTTGGACGGTCGACCGACCAGTCGACCGTTTGTTCATTTCTGGCAGTTTCTGCTACCAACGGCTATATTTTTCTGGGGGCTATAAATACCCCATTGGAAAGAGTTTTTCTCTAAGATTTTTTGTGCGAATTTTTCCTGACTCTCCAGTGTTTTCACAGCAATCAAAAGAAGTTTTTGGGCTTTAATTGAACAATCTATTTAGTGTTTTTGCTAGGGTTTGAAAAATCAAGAAAGGGTTTTTTGAGAAAAGATTTTGATTCAACTTCTTAATCTTGGTTTCTAGTTTTTCTCAAAGATTTTCTTTGTGATTTTGATTTTCATTCCTTTGGTTTTCTCCACATCTTGTGTGGGAAAGAAATTGTTTGTGGTTGTTATTTAGACCACCAAGTTGAAAACCCTACATTTGCTTGGCTTTGTGCCTTTCCCTCATTGTGTTGAGGAGGTTGTGCATTTGGGTTGTATCCCTCAAGTGGTGAGATGATCCTTGTGTTGCTTTGTGCTAATCCCTCAAGTTGTGAGGTGATTGTTTGTTGGCTTGGAGTTGTGCCTCAAGGAGGAGGTTGTGTTTGTAAGGAGAGGAGTTGGGTACTCCTTGTAATTGTTATTGCCCCAAATCCTCGGTGGAGGTTCCCTTTGTGGGAGTCCTTTGTGGACAAGCTAGTGGACTTAAAATTCTTCTGTGTGAAGGCGGGGATGTAGAGCTGGGTGCTCGAACCTCGAAACATATCTTATTGTTTGCGCTTGATCCCTTGGCTCTTACTCTATCTCTCTCTCTTTACTTTGTGTCTTGCATCAATTCATATTGTTCATTCATAAATATTTGCTTGGCTTGTTTGAGTGTGCATCTCTTGTTAATTGCAATTAGTTTTTAAATTCCGCATTAGTTCATTAGATTAGCATTATCACCTATTCACCCCCCTCTAGGTGATTTCAGATACCCATCAATTTCCCCATCCCGGTATAAGTTGTTTAAGTATAACAGAGTCTCAAATAATAATATTCATAGGGTATTCACAAATGTACAATGTCCATGGTTATCCTATTACGGGGTCAACAGAGTATAATATCATGAGTAATGTCAGGAGCCTCCCTATTTCAGGGGTTCAAGTATGCAAGAGTACAGGAGTTCAGGAGTACCAATATCTGGTAATAATAAATAGTCATGCCAAGTCCCCGTAAAAGTGATAGTCATAAATATATCAATAATACAGGTATCAGGGGTGGTAGTGTCTAGTCAAGGGTCACGATGTCAAATCAAGGTATTTGTACCGCATGAAAGCATATCATATACCGTGTGTCAGGGTCAGGTGTCAGGTATGACATATATCAAGTACCGGGGTCTAAATATCGAGTGCCGGTGTAAATACCAAGTGCCGAAGTCATAAATAACATATCAAGTGTAACATGCCAAGTGTCGGTGTAAATACTGAGTGCCGGTGTCAGATGTCACGAGTCAAGTATAGCATGACAATTATTGGTGTCAAATATAGCATGGCAATTATCGGTGTCAAATATAGCATGGGAATTATCGGTGTCAAATATAGCATGAAGTCATGTACTAAAAATTACAATAGCAAGTATTAGGCATATTAAAATATCCACATGTCAATATCATGTTATAAATACAAGGGTAATTATTTTTAAATTAATAATAAGCACTCGCCTGAAACCGGGGTGAAATACCGGTTAAAAATCCGGAAAATCGGCGATCCGCACGATAATTTCACTAGCCGAAGTTGTATATTAAAATGTATAATTATAAATATTTTATATAAATATTAGAGAGGGAATGAGAGAGGAGAGAGAGGGGAGAGAAAGTTGTAGGAAGAAGAGAGAGAAAATAAGGTGTTTTTAAAAGGAAAATAGGAGTTAAAATGAAAGGGGGTAGGTTTGTAAATATAGTGAAGTAATAAGGGAATGAGGGGAGGGTATTTTTGGAATGAGGGAAAAGAGTGTTTATTTAGGGAATGAAAGGGATTTGAAATGAAAGAAAGAAAGAAAGAAAAGAAGAAAGAAAGAAGGAAAAGAAAAAGAAGGAGGGGAGGGGTGGTCGCCGGCCGGCCGTCCGTCAGCGGCGGTCCTGCGCGGCGGCGGCGACGGCGCCACCGGTGGTGATGGGCGCGCGCGCGGCCGCGGGGGGAGAGGGAGGGAGTGGTTGGAGTTTGTTGGTTGATGTTGTTGGGTTGTTTTTTTGGTGGTGGTGGAAGATGGTTGTGGTGGTGGTTGTGGTGATGATTGGAGGTGATGGGGAGTTAGAGGAGGAGGAGGAGATGATGTTGGGTTGGTTGAGTGGAAAATTTGGTGGAGATGAGGGTGAATTTTGGAGAAGAAAAGGGAGAAGGGTGATGGGTTTTTGTTGAATTTGGAGGAGGAGGAAGGTTGTTGGAGGTTGAAGGAAGTAGTGGTGTGAAGAGTAGGTGTTGGAGAGTTGGTTGGGTGACCTAGGAGTGGCCGGCGGCGGCGGCGGTGGTGAAGGTGGAGGCGGCGGCCATGGTGAAGCGTGAGTGGGTTTGTTTGAAGAAGATAAAACTTGGTTTTTTTTTTTTTGGATTTGTATTGAAAATGGAGAATGAAAAGGGAAGTGTGGTGGTTTAATAGAGGATGAGAGGAATGGATTGATGGTTAGGGGGGTGATAGGGCTGCGGTAGCAGCCCTACTGCTGTCGGCGGCAGCGGGCGGCTTGGCAAGGATCAAGCCGTTAATTGTGGGGGGAAATCAAAGTGAAGAAAAGAAAAAGAAAGAAAAGAAAGAAATTAAAAAAATAAGAAAAAAAAATAGTTTAAAATTTTTATTATTAACTAATTTATTTATTATAATTTCTGATAGTATAAAGTAGGGGAGTAGAGGAGGGAAAAGCCAGAAAAGAAATCGCCGGTAAAAATATTATTATTTAAATAAGGCGAAAATTTGAGTGTTTCAGAAACATTTCAAAAAGTTCTAAAAAATAGCAAATATTATTCTAAGATACACGGTGAAATCGGATTCAAGAAATTCGATATAGTTTTCAAATTAAAAATCCTGAAATCTTCTAGCAATACCGGCCGACACCAGAATCGGTCAAATTTTGATAAATTTAAAAAATCCTAAAAATATATTTAAATAGAAAATGAAATTCTAAAAAAAATGTGAAAGCCATTTTTGAAAATTCAATTCTGTTTGAAAATTAAAAAAATCTAGGAATCAGTCAGCGATGTCGATCGACACCGGTTTTAGAGATTTTGCAGAAAAATTTCGAAAAATTTCAGAAAATCATGAAAAATCTAAAATATTAGAAAACAATCTCTGAAACTGAAATCGATCAAATTGGACTACCAGAAAGTCAAATCGGGCTACTGGCTGGTATCAGGTTCCCGGTCCGGGTCAGGCTTACTCTAGATCTGAGAATCCAGATCCCATGCACAAAAATATAAGTAATCACAACTCAAAAACACATACAAGAAGAAAACTGAATAATATGATCGAAAAATTTTGGGACACGTATATGGGTACGTATCCCGGGTACGGGGTGCTACAATCTACCCACCTAACAAAAATTTCGTCCTCAAAATTTCTATAAGGAAAGAGATGAACATGGAAATAAAGAATTGATAAGACAAGATGAAATACATGAGAAAATTACCACTCAAGGCTCGAACAGATGCGGGTAACGGTCACGAATGACGGCTTCCCGCTCCCAAGTCGCTTCTCCCGGACTATGCCTGTACCATGAAACAAGCACCAATGGGATGGTCCGGTTCTTCAGGGTCTTGACACTTCTGTCCACAATAGCCATTGGTTGCTCAGTATAAGACAAATCCGATTGCAACTCCAACTCTGAATAATCCAATACATGGCTATCGTCTTTGATGTATCTCCTCAGCTGCGACACATGGAACACATTGTGCACTCCTTCCAGTGATGGCGGCAGCGCCAATCTGTAGGCCACTTCTCCACCTTACTCCAATATCTCAACAGGCCTATGTACCTTGGACTCAGCGTCCCACGTGCACCAAATTTGATCACTTCCTTGGTCGGAGATATCTTCAGAAACACATGCTCTCCCGCCTGAAACTCCAACGGTCTTCTATTGGAATCTGCCCAACTCTTCTGTCTGTCCTGGGCTGCACGTAGGTGCTCTTGGATGGTCCTGATCTTGTCCACTGCCTGTACTGTCACTTCCGGCCCCAAATGTCTTCTCTCACCAACCTCATCCCAACACAATGGTGATCTGCATCTCCTGCCGTATAAGGCTTCGAATGGAGCCATCTTGATGCTTGCCTGATAGCTGTTATTATAGGAAAACTCTGCCAAAAGTAGATGGTCTTCCCACGATCCCTTGAAGTCTATCATACAAGCCCTCAACATGTCTTCTAGGATCTGAATGGTCCATTCGGACTGCCCGTCTGTCTCTGGATGATAAGATGTGCTGAACTTCAGACGGGTTCCCCGACTCTCTTGAAGGCTCTCCCAGAAGCGAGATCTGAACCTCGTGTCCCTGTCCGACACGATACTTATAGGAACTCCATGCAGTCGAACAATCTCCCTCATGTACTTGTCTTCTAGAAGCTCCGTAGATTGTCCCACTCTGAATGGTATGAAATGTGCTGACTTAGTGAGACGGTCAACAACTACCCATACTGCATTGTTCCCCTTTGGACTGCGGGGTAGAGCGGTGACAAAATCCATAGTAACATGCTCTCACTTCCATTCTGGTATTGGCAAAGGCTGTAGTAATCCAGCTGGTCTCTGGTTCAGCCTTCACTTGCTGACACACTAGACACTTCGTCACATATTGTGCGATTTCTCTCTTCATCGCATTCTACCAGAAATGTTGCTTCAGATCCTGATACATCTTAGTTCCTCCAGGGTGTATAGAATAAGCTGAGCTGTGGGCCTCAGCTGAGATCTTCTGTCTAATCTCCCCTTGAGGCGCACAAATTCTGCCCCTGAAATAGAGTGCACCATCAGGATGTATGCAAACATCTGATCTCAGCCCCGCTTCCACTTGCTCTCTGAACTTCAACAATCTGGGATCTCCTCTCTGAGCTTCTCTGATTTTCTCCATCAGTATCGGCTGGATCTGAAATGCCATCAACTGCACGGATCCACTGCCCTCCGAATAACCATCAAATCTAGTCGCCTCATCTCCTTGAATAACTCCTCCTGCTGAGTGAGCAACATAACCATGTTGGCTTCAGGTCTTCTACTCAGGGCATCCGGCACAACATTAACCTTGCCAGGATGGTATTGCAGATCTATATCATAATCTACCATCAAATCAAGCCATCGCCTCTGCCTCATATTCAACTCCTTCTGAGTGAAAATATACTTCAGACTCTTGTGATCAGTGTAAGTCAACACTCGGTCACCAAGCAGGTAATGCCTCCATATCTTCAATGCAAAGATCACAGCTGCCAGCTCTAGATCATGAGTTGGGTAGTTTTTCTCATGAGGCTTTAACTGCCTGGATGCATAAGCCACCACATGTCTATGCTGCATCAATACGCATCCAAGACCCTTCCCTGAGGCATCACTGTACACAACCATACCTCCTGTCCCTGAGGGGGTCTTCAAGATTGGAGCCAAAATCAACTTGTTTTTCAACTCCTCAAAAGCAGACGCACACTCCTCAGTCCATATGTACTTCTCTCCCTTCCTGGTAAGCTTGGTCAATGGAGCTGCAATCTTCGAGAAGTCCTGCACGAACCTTCGATAATATCCAGCTAGTCCGATGAAGCTCCTGATCTCTGTCACGGACTTCGGAGTCGGCCAATTCTTCACCGCCTGAATCTTGCTGGGATCCACCGAGATTCCTTCCTTAGAAACAACATGGCCCAAGAATGCTATACTCTCCAGCCAGAACTCACACTTGCTAAGTTTGGCATGAAGCTGCTCCAGTCGGAGAGTCTGTAGCACAATCCTCAGATGCTCCGCATGCTCCTCTTCATTCTTGGAATAGACCAAAATATCATCAATGAACACCAATACAAACTTATTCAAATAGGGTGAGAAGATTCTATTCATCAGTCCATAAAGACTGCTGGGGCATTTGTAACTCCAAAGGGCATAACCAAGAACTCGTAATGACCATAGCTAGTCCTAAATGCCATCTTCCGATATCTTTCTTCTTCACCTTCAACTGATTGTGCCCCGACTGTAAATCTAACTTCGAGAATACTTGGGCCCCATGAGGTTGATCAAAGAGATCATCAATCCTCGGCAAAGGTACTTGTTCTTGATGGTGACTTTGTTCAACTCTCTGTAATCAATACACAACCTCTTGCCACCATCCTTCTTATTTGCTAACAACACTGGTGCTCCCCAAGGTGAAGTACTCGGTCTAATCAGACCCTTGCTCGAATACTCCAGCAGCTGCTCCTTCAATATAGCCAATTCAGTTGGTGCCATCCGGTATGGTGCTTTAGAGATGGGAGTCGCTCCTGGAATAAGGTCAATAGAGAACTCCACAACTCTATCAGGTGGAAGTCCTGATATCTCCTCAAATACATCCGGAATTCATTCCACACTGACACCGTCTTCTTCTTATCTTCTGCAGTGGCACACTCCAGTTGGTCTTCCTTCCTGAGGGGCTTGCGTTCTCCGAAGAACTGAAACTCTGGTTGGTGTGGAATCCTGAAGATCACCTTCTTGTTCCGACAGTCGATCACCGCATGATACTTGCTGAGCCAAGTCATGCCTAGGATCACATCGTACCCTCCAGTGTCTAATACAAACATGTCGGCTTCTAACTTCCTATCACATAACTCCACATTGCACGCCTTGCAAATCTTGTTAGTAGTGACTACCCTACCCCATTCCCCGTACTAATTTCCCACTGGTCACTCATACATACTAGGGGTATAGAATGCAAAGCAGTAATTCTACTGGATATGAAACAATGTGATGCACCGGAGTCAAAGAGTGATAAGACTGTAACTGAGTGGACCAAAATTGTACCTGCCACTACTCTCCAGATGCCTCAGCTTCCTCTGCTGTCAAGTTGTAGGCCTGGCCTCTCCCACGGCTACTCCGGTCCTGGGTCCTCTTTGAACCTGATCCAGAGTCTGACGCTGGGGAGGAAGTGGAGCTCCTCTGCCTGCAGGTCCTGAATTCCTCCTCATCGGTGGTGCTGAAAATGCTGGGGGAGCTGCTCGAGCTGGAAGTGCTGGTGGTGCCACTCGTACTGGAAGTGCTGGTGGTGCTGGAGCTGCATTCCAAGTCTTCTTGAATGGACACTCTCCCACCGAGTGGTTGCCGGATCCGCATGCCAAACACAGTCCATTAGTTATACGGCAGTTCCGCTGATTGTGTCCAGACTTCTGGCAGTACCCACACACAAGCTGCTAGGAAGGAGGCTGAAATGGCCGCTTGGCTACTGGGGCACCAAAGGATCTAACTGGATTTGCTTTGTGCACATGCTGGAATTGGCGCTTCATAGGCTTGTGCTGCAGCTCAACTCTCCTCTTCTTCTCCAATCCCTGCTCCACATCACGAGCTATAGAAAGAACTTGGGAGTATGTCTTCAGCTGGTGGGGTATAAGCAACGTCTGGATATCTACCATCAATCCTTGCTGACACCTGCTAGCTCTCTTCTCCTCGTCGGCTACCATATACGGTGCAACCGACTAAGTCTCAGAAATTCAGTAGCATACTCATCCACCGATCGATTTCACTGCTGCAGCTTGATAAACTGCTCCTCCATCTCCTTCTGAGTAGTTGCAGGAAAAAGCCTCTCATAGAAGCTCTCGAGAACTGGTCCCAAGAGATAGGCTTCTCCAGCCTCGCCTCCTCGGCTAGCCACCAAGTCCTCGCCACATCTTTCAGTTGGATCTTGGCCACTTCCACCTGGTTCTCACTAAGAATTCTGGCTGCCTTCAGAAGATCGGTCATGTCGATCAACTACTGCTCTGCATCCAGAGGCTTCTCAGTGCCTGAAAATTCTGCCAACTGCAATCTCCAAAAATCCGATATAGTACCCGGCCTCTGCTCCTGGGGTGCAGTCAGCAATCATTAACGCAAGAGCTCTGTTTGCTGCTGTTGACTAGTCATCATTCCTTGGAGTATCCTCATCATGCCGTTTTCCCTGTATGGACCTTCACGGAAGTGCCGGGACCGTTACGTGTCCCCCGTCTCTCCATATTCGAGCTGACTGAAAAGGTGACGGAATAAGGAACTGCATGAGATTTCGGAAATTAAGGGATGAAATTCAAGGAAAGAATAGATAACTTCGTACTTGTGATTGGAATGTATAACAAAGACTCGTGTGACTCAGTCGCAAATTAATCCAACATTAATTTGCAGACTGCCTGTATTGAAGGTGTGAGAGCCTAGGCTCTGATACCAACCTGTGGCGCCCCGATCCCGGCGGGTACAGGGACGCCACTACGACGTACATACGCAGGGCGATGGTACCATCCCGTATGTACGCTAAGTATCAATACAATACAATACATGGATCAGAGTGCGAAAATACGTGGTATTATACATTCCAATACAAATAGTATAAGTACTTAGTCATCACAGATTGTGACATAATATTACATTACATCACTAGATAGTACAAAAGTAGACTGTACAAGGTACAAAAGATGGAACTCACGAGCTGAAAAAGGGAATCTCGCGAGCGGTAAAGACTGGACGAAACTACGACTGATCCGCCTGCTCCTCGAAGTAGGCCTGATCCTCAGCTGATGGGTCTACCTCGGTCCAACCAGTCAAATCTGAATATACAAATTCAGGGTTGTTAGTGGGCAACCCAGCGAGTGCATAAAGAAGCCAAGTGGCAAGTACAAATAATAGTAATGCATCATGTCAAGTATAATGTACCAAAGTCGATAGTCATAGAATGATCACAATAAATAGTGAATCATGAAATAAAGTAAGTGTAGCGGTTAAATGTCACGTAATCAAATTATTAAGTAAGGAATAACTACCATAAATAGCAAGTAACAGAATTTATATAACCTTAAGTCAATTATTAAGTTATTATTAAGACTCGTTCAATTTGTATGTTTCGGTATATGACCGGTGTCATATACTTCCGCATACAAGTCAAGCGAGGCTGGTTATTGAAATTGATGGGGAACGACGAACCATATTTAGAATGGGTCCCGTGCATGCCCGGGACAACGGTCCAGGAGTATCCGGTACTGAGCCGAAATGTATCGCTAGGCACCGGGACTTACTATATGCCCGAAGGTTTTAGTATAACGCCCGAACAGGAATGGAGTGTCACCGTTCCCCACAGGATATACCTAGGGGATTATAGCATACCCGGCAGGCAGGCAGGCAAGGGGGTAGGGGTTCCAGTACACCCCTCGAAAATGCCTGGTGGCCTTGTTTGACACGGAGAGGGGTCGGCTGGTGTAACGTTTCCTGGAATCAGATGGAAAAGATTACAGCCGGCTTAATCTTCCGGTTACAAGGGAGGGGGAATATTGGATCTTGAATTCCCCCTTTGTTTAGTGCTGGGTTCTTCGTGTGGCGGTGGAGAGTGAATCTTGTTCTCCGTTGACCAGATGACTGTTCGGACCGTCGGGGATCTTCTCTTCGGTCGGTAGAGGGAGTAACTCAGCTCCGTCTACCAAAACTCTAGAAGAGGAGGTAGGCGAAGAGCGGCTAGTACTCAGTAAGCTCGCTGAAGGGTTTTTCTCTCTCTCTGTCGATGATCTCTCCTTTGCCCGATAATCGTCGACGTCCTCTCTCTTTGTTGTTGTTGTTTCTCTTCCTTTTATTGTCGTCCTTCCTTCAATAGTGACGGGACTATTTATAGGGTTTTTAGGGGGTGATCGTGCCCCCTAAAAGTGCTCCACGATGAGGGCCAACTTCCCCGCTACATGGGCGGTGGATGGCGCCATAATCGGAGTAGTTGCAACCGAGACGTGGGTGTCGAGCCGACGCGTCTTGATGCTGAGACGCGGGCTTCGGGCTGACGCGCCTTGATGCTGAGACGCGGGCTTCGGGCTGACGCGCCTTGATGCTGAGACGCGGGCTATCTCTCGCGTCTTGATTGTCGCATTTAGCCTTGCGCCTGGATCTTGGATCTCTGTGTTTTGGTGGCTTGTCTTGGTGATTTTTAGACAGCCTACAGAACCCCCTCCAAAGTTTTCGACATTCCGCAGTTAACTGGGACGGATTTCGAAATACTTTGGACTCTAGCTGAGTTCGCCTTCATGACTAGACTGTTGATGCTCCGGGTTTGATCTTATCTGGAGTTGGTCTTCGTGAGTGTACTGTTGAACTCTTTGAAGCCCCCAGAGTTGATCATGTTGAGTGTTTAGATGCACAGTCTAAACCTCCCCGATTGCTTTTAGTCTGTCATTGGCGCGCTTTAAGCCAGGAGTGGTTGGTCGTCTGCTTGCGTCAGTGTACTGTTGAACTGATTTTGCAGAAGCAGGAGGCCAAACGCAGGTTCTTTTTCAAAAAGCAGAGATGGTACTGCTGTAAAGGCGCGATTTCTGTAATCGTGCGTCCTTTGGCAATGGAGACGCGACTGATCTTCAGAAGGCAGACGCGATATTTGGCCAGACTGGAAGGACGCGAATTTCTTAAAGAGACGCGACCTTCCAAATACATTCATGGAGAGGCTGACGTGGCATGTCCATCGAGGAGGTGCGTTCTTTGGGCGCGAATTCTGTGCCATGTCATGATTACGCCGCCAGCTGGCCTAGGGAACCGGCGAAATTTCGCCTTTTGGCGCGCGGATTTCCTGGTTCATTAAATGAACTGCTCCACGTGTCGACTGCTGACTCGTGGCGGGGTTGCGACGCATGATCTTCTCCGTTCAGAAATGATTTGGTTACACGCGTCAAGCGGCGACTCGCTGCAGCGTCTACCGGGCCATGCGCCGCGTATCTTCGCGAATCCCTGTGCCTATAAAAGCAACAGTTGGAGAGATGCATCTTCTTCTCCGAACGCACTCGCTGAAAAAAAGAATTTCCTTCTCTGTTCATCTTCGAAGTTGTTCATCTCCTTGCTCGGATTTCTGAACATCAATGGCACCCAAGACTAAGCCAACTGCATCGTCCTCAAAGGCGACCGTCGCCGAGGCCCAGAGGGGCGGCTCCTCCTCTGCACAGGGCGTCGTTCTCCCAGGTCTCCAAGGTAAAGGCCTCTTAGGCGGAAGTTTCGCCATTAAAGAAAGTTCAAAGAACTTTTAAGAACCCTTAACACGTGATTTTCAAATCGTGTTTGATTCCAGACGCAGTCTTTGGGATGATAACCGAGGCGCGGGTTTGGACCCTCGCGCGCTTGAGTCCTGCGCTTCAGATTCTTCACTTAGAATATTTTCTATTTGTGAAGGGTTCAGACGCGGACTTAGTTTACAGAACGCGGATTTGATCCTTGCGTTCTGTTTCATCAGCTGCTGATTTTGATGAATCTGGCACCCGAGTCCAAGTACTTCGACATCTGGGGATGTGAAAGGAAGGGGGTTACCCTCCTTAACTTCTGGCGATTATGGTAGTGGAAAGGTTAAGGTGGATAACTCCCTTCTTTTCGCACCCCAGAAGTGACATCAAGGAGAATGTTGTGGAGACGCCGATCCCATAGGTCTGGACGCGGATTTGATAATTCCTGCGTCCAGTGCCTCTCTTCTGCGTGGATGCGCAGGTCTGGACGCGGATTTTATAACTCCTGCGTCCAGTGTCTCTTCTGCGTGGATGCGCAGGTCTGGACGCGAATTTGATAATTCCCGCGTCCAGTGTCTCTTCTGCGTGGATGCGCAGGTCTGGACGCGAATTTGATAATTCCCGCGTCCAGTGTCTCTTCTGCGTTCGGATTATGAACACTTAGCATTTTTTTCTATGCTTTTGATAGAGTATCTAACTAAGTGTCCTTTTCTTTTTGCAGCGCCACGCCCTGCTACTTCACTCGCCAAGAAGTGCCACTTTGGTCATGTAGGTGGTGCTGACCGGGATTTGACTTTTGTATTGCAAAGGACTGTTCCTGTGACTGCTGACAAATCACCGGATCGCAGAGAGAGGCTCTCAAATGTTGACATGAGAACTCTTCGGGTGTTCATGACTGATGCAGCATTCGCAACAGATGCTGGCATCAAGCTGGAGAAGCCTGCCTTCTTCTTCGGAGATCGTATCCATGATGGCGGCCATCGCGTATATGACGGGACTTACAAATGGCTCCGTCAGATAAAGGGTGGAAGATTCTTTCTTCCAGACATGGAGAGGATGTTCCCGCTGTCCTACTTCCAGCATATGTCCGTCCCTCGGAAGATGGAATGGGACCTTGCTCGAGATGTTCCCGAGGTCACTCTCGGTGATTTGGGCTCCCACAAAGTATACCGTCATGATAGCCATGACAGGTCAGTTATCGGCCTTTTTCCTGGGTCGCGCAGGACTGAGGTTCTAGCCGGGGAGATACCACAACTTGGCACTACCTTCCTCAACGCCTTCATGGAGGCGGAGGGTGACTACCCGGTTGGGTTTCCGTGCGCCGGGGTGGGTCCGTTCCACGGAGAACTATTGGTGGGGCAGGATGGTCGGCTTTGTCCTTACCGAGCTCGGGGACCTGCTAAAGCGCGTGGGGCTGTACTCGGCAGTCAGGGCCGTGCAGTGGGGGATCCCTCAAAGCTCTCAGAACTTCTTCGGGATTCTAGAGCGTTATAATCCTTCGACGGGGACGTTTTTTACTCCGGTCGGAGAGATGGGCCTTGCTCTGCACGAGCTGCACGAGGTCTCGGGGCTGTCGACAGGGGATATTCCCTATGAGGAATATGTCCCGACCGCTGTGGAGCTTCGCTATGTGAAGGAGGAGTTTCCCCTCATATATGAGACCTACTGGGAAGTGCTATGTCACTTCCACATTTGCGGCCAGATAACCAAATGGCGGTCGCAGGGAGTCAAGCAACTGTCTTGGGCCAGTTACTTGTTCAATAATGTCAACACCAAAGACCATCGGATAACCCGATTGGATCCCAGCTCTGACAGGGAGATCGAAGACAGGATCGACCAGGCTCCGAACAGCTTCTACACCACGGAGTCGAACGAGGATGGTTTCGACCCTGACTTGGTTTTTGAAAGCTTTCACCATCAAGCCCGGACTCCTATCTCCGATCGGGCGCTGTTGGCGGGCTTTCTGATGCTGTGGCTGAAGCGCTGTGTGGTGCCCACGCTGCCGCATGAAGTCATTGTTGCTGATGTGGTGTACCCGGCGGTGCTCCTGGCTCATGGGAACCCCATAGCCCTTCTCCCGGCCGTGGCGGATGGTATTCAGAGCGGGCTGCGGGCGCTCACTAAGAGTTTCTGCGAGCCACCAAAAACTGCAGACTCCGAGGGAAAGCCGTATGTTGACTCAGAGGGGAGTCCGACGGTGAAGCGTCCCAACCCTCGTGTCGAGCTGCCTTACACGTACCTTATTGCTTGGTACGTGATGCATTGCCCTTCTTTGATGACGGCAGCGCGTTGGAGGGAGAATTCTGTCCCTTTGTACAGCGGTTGGAGGGTTCAAAATGGCGTGATCCTTACATATATTACGTCCGGAAGTGCCTTTCAGACCCTGCCAACTACCAGCTCAATCGCTGCCTCCTCCAGATCCCTGATGCATCTTTCGGGGATCTACTTGTTGATTCTGTTGGCCCAGATGACTTCACGAGGTTATCCGCGGGGGCCTTCTGGTGGTTGCTGAATATCCGGCCCGGATATGTGCTTTTCCGGCAAGGGACGTCATGTACCATTGAGCCGTACATGCCGAGCCGCTTCGCTCGACAGTTCGGCTATAATCAGCTCTATGTCGGGAACCCCAATGCTAGACTTGCCTTCGAAGGGAACCTGTTCGAGGGTGCTCGGGCCTGGTACTATAGTGTGGCTGGAGGGACGGGAGTATCTTTCCGTCTACCTCTCGAGGGGCCCAAGTGCCGTACGAGTTTCAGCTTCTGTACTTGGTACTCTCAAGCCATCCAAACGCCAGACTTTTTCCCGGCGTCTTCATGCATTGAGAGCATCAATGCAAGTCTCGAGGCCAGGACTGATTCTAGTAAACCGACGAAACTCGTAGAACAGTACCTGAAGGCCCAAAAGGAGGTTGGGCGAAGATCGAGGAGGGAGCCCCCAGCAGTGAGGGCGGAGCCGCGACCGGCAAGGGCAGAGCCACCAGCGACAAGGGCGGAGCCACCAGCCACTAGGGAGGAGCCGCGGGCCAGGAGGTCTAAGCAGTTGGCGAGCAAGCGTCATCGACGCTCTGCTTCTATCGCTGAGCCTGCCCCAAAGAAGGCTCGGAGGGACTTAACGGCTGAAGTCTCTCAATCCGGAGACATCTCTGCCGAGTTGAGGCTCCTCCTGAAGACGTCCCTGTTAGGGTTGAGGAACCGTCGGAGGATGAAGATTTCCCCACCCTAGTCCGTGCTCCTAGGTCGCGCAGCAAGACCGTGGAGGAAGGGGAGCTTGTTGAAGAGTCCACCGCCGCCGAAGATGACGAGTCACTGGAGGTTGACATAATGACTGGAGGGGATGTTGAGATTGCAGGCCTCTCAGTTCAACCCGAGCCTTCTTCTGCTCATGATGGGAGAGACGAGGCACAGCAGCCGGGGTCTCCTAGCATCTTCATTTCCAGTCTTAGGGCAGTCGACCCTAGTCCTACCACTGGGGTAATTGGAGGTAAGGCTCCTGTTGCGGAGCTTCCTCGTGTTGCGCTGTCGTCTTCTTCGTTATCGGGGGAAAGCGACTTCGAAGACGAGACCGACTATGGCGATGAACCCGCTCTTCCCTGATCAGAGCAAATTCTTCCACATCTCGGAGGAGGAAATACATGAGGGTGAGCCATCGACTGCACCATCGCTGGCGATTATCCCTACTGAAGGTATTCTTTCCGTCTTTTGTCTAATTTTCTCTTTGCATATTGAAGAGGATGTTCTAACATTCTTCTTTTATGCTGCAGGGCCAGCCGGAGACGCCGACGCTACAACCTCCTCGCGTATCGAGGAGATGGTGAAAGAGTTGACCCGGCCCGAGGGGATTGAGGTCTCGGCTGCTGAGATACCCTCAAAGGGGGCAGCTGTTGAAACTGGGAGCCTTCCACTCTGCCAGAAGAGGAAGTAACCACTGAGGCTGAGGAGGCTCTCACTCTGCCAGGCGAGGAGGTTACTGCTGAAGCCGAGGAGACTTCCGCTCCGCAGGATTTGACGTCTCCGGACCTCCAACCTGGTAAGGCAGCTCTGATGCTTTAAATGTTTAGCTCTTCTATCATTGTGGCTAACATCGCGATAACTTGCAGAGAGGACCGAGGGGGTTCAGGTTGAGGGTCCGATGGTTGGCACCCTTCCAGAAGGCCATACAGCTCAGGTCTCGGTTGAGGTTTCTGAGGAGGTCGTGCTTACTACTCCCTCATTGGTCGTGGAGGCTCCTGCAGAGGTGGTACCTCCGGAAGCGTCAGCGGCCGTCCAGCTCTTGTTGTCTCGACGGCCAGCACGACTCTTGTGCGAGAAGATCCGCCTTATATCCCCTATCCTGTGACAGAAAAGGGGTCGGGAAGCTTCCTAGGTGGTGAAGACATGGGGGAACTGGCACGTCAGATGGTGCAGCAATTCTTCGCTTCGATGGGATCATGTATTGATCTCATCTTACGTGGAAACAGCACGTTCCAATTTGCCCAGACGCTTCTTAAAAATCTGGCCGTGAACGTCGAATTAACTGGAGGCCCTTCACTTGCCAAGGCGTGTCTACGGGTGGTAGAGCAACTGGGAGACTACCTACAGGAGCTGGAGTCTTTGGAAGATGCTGGCTCTTTTAGTGAGGCCCAGGCCACCCTGACTAGGCTCCTAGCTGCTTAAGAACGAGAGCGACAGGAAGCGGAGGCACAAATCGCTGCAGAGATCCGCAATCTCGAATATTCCCAGGCTGAATGTCAGAAACTTGCTGGCGATTCAAGGAATCCGAGCTTGTCATGCAGAGCACAGAGCAAGTCATCATCAGGGCTCGGGACACCATTGCCAAGGCAGAAGTGGTGCTTGCGCTCAATGAGGAAAGCTTGCTATCATCAAAAAGCAGCTAGAGGAGCAACAAGCTGCTAGGGCGCGAGCTGAAGAGAGTCTGTCTCTACATTCTTCCAGGGTGGAATCTCTGCGAACGCAGCTGGCCGCAAGAAATTTCTTATCCGAAGAGGAGCTGCGGAACCGGGCTATTATGGAAGCTGAAAGGACGCGCCAACACGAGATTCACCGCCTTAGGGAACAAATCCGTACCTTGGCGAACCAGGACATTTAGCCTTCTTTTCTTTTCCCCCTTTTTTGTAAAGAGAGGACACTCTGTTTAGAGTGTTTGTATCCACTTTTACTGTTTATAATAAAAGTTTGAAAAATTTTTGCTCCATCTTCTTTGCTCAGCTGTAGGCGAATCCAACTCCTTGGTAACTGGCACTTAGGTAAGACTAAGTCCTGTTAATGAAACGCGGCCTTGACTCTGAGTCTTCTTAATGAGACGCGACATTGATCCATAAAGTGAGACGCGGTCGTCAGTCCACAGGAACTTAGATTTACTAAGTCCCTTTTGATGAGACGCAGCATCAATCTCAGAGTGATACGCGGTCTTCTTGATGAGACGCAGCATTGATCCATAAAGTGAGACGCGATCGTCAGTCCATGGAGTGAGACGCAGCGTCAATCACAGAGTGAAACGCGGTTGCTAAGAAAGACGCGGATTGATCAGACACGGGATGCGCAGCCTCGAGCGACTTTCCCATCTGCGTTCAATGCAGCATGACTTTAAAAGATTTTTAGGAGATCTTTGAACGTCAAGTCTTCACCGTCGATTGGGGTTCCGGGTCATCCGTTGTGTCCCAAGACAGTTATCCACGCGTCGGCCTCTTATTGGGTTCAGGCGTTAATGCTCTTGCATGCGGAACCGACGCTGGCGGTTGAAAAACCGGCGCACTTCGACGGTTTCCAAAGCAGCGTTCCACGCGTCCGTTTTTGATTGGGCTTTGACAGTTGTGCGCGACAGTTCCGATTGATGCCCCATTAATGACAGTTATTAGGGACTGCCTACAATAGAGTGCACCCTCTCCCTCTTCAACAATCCAACTTAGACTGTTTTCATTTGTTTTGCTCCGAGAGAAGTCTCGCCTTGAATTATCTTTCAGAGAACCGTCTTCATGGATGAAGGTGACCCCATGGATGAAGATGACCCAGAGCTCTCATGCCTCTGTTTGGTCTCTTCAGAAAGAATCCTCTCTCATGTCATCTTACGCATCCGCGTTTGGATGCAGAGAGGTCAACTCTGGACAGAGGTTTTCTGCTGGTATGTCACCCCGATGATGTCCATAGCCTGTATTTTGACATAGGCATCTGAATGAAATTCTGGTGCATTCCTATTCTGGAATTTGTGCTGGTGACTTGAACTTTTCTGAACGCGGGCTCTTGACGCTGGCTTTGCTCATGGCTATTGCCTTGGCGCGTTTCAGACCTGAATCTTGCAACTCCTGTTCACCCAACAGAGAGATGGCAATTTTCAGCGTTTGAAGTTTTTCGCGTCTAGTATATTAGACGCGGGTGCAAACTGAGACCGCGTTTGAATCCTGGGCGCGGCACAGTTTTAACTCGCGTCTGTTTCTGCTGACGCGGTGGTTTGACTGTGCAGATCATTTCCGCGTCTGAAGTCTTCAATGACTGCCGCGTCTGTTACTTAGTTTTCTTTTTTAAAGTATACTAAGTTTCCAGATTTTCTGACTCTCTTATTTGTTCTTTGCAGGTTCGCTGGTCTCCTGGAAGAGTGCTTCAACCGGCGAGCTTGCTCAATGTTCGTTTGTAAGAGAGTAAATTATGGTCCTCGTCGTTTGTAAGAGAGTAAATTATATCTCTGACGAGGACCCAAATCTCGCCAAGGTCTCTTCAGATCTCCTGCACCACTCTTGCCTGATGGCAAGAGATGTCAGGCCAAGTATGACGGCGAGGAGGTTCCGGCGGTTGCGGTGGCGGAGAGGATCCTCTTCCTCTCCCATCCCAGAAGTAACATCAAGGACAGTCCATGTCCTTTGGATGGCCTGCTGGGGAAAGATCAACTCTTGAACGAAGGGTTGCAGGCTCTTCTGTTGCCACCGGACCTCAAGAACACCATTGCTCCTGGCTTAGTCAGCTAGGGCGCTTTCGAAGTTGGCGTCGTGCATCAAAGTGCAATCGGTTCCAACAGTCGCCACAATTCGGCACTTCTCCAGACATCATGCACTCAGGATCAGATGCGGATTCAAGGAGTGAGTACAGCCTCAGAGAGAGAGAGGGACTTCTTTGTACTCCTTATTGTAACACTCAATCTTATTGTATAAGAGAGCGTTTTGTATCACTTTCATGTGTTTGGATATGAATAAAAGTGACACTTTTCTTTTTGCCTCTTTCTGTTGTTTTGAATGTTTTGTTTTAGAAGCAAAAGAATGATTTTGGTGGACCCGCCACTTTATAAAAGAAAGTGACAGGGGAATGCGTACTCCCAGAGAAGGTGAACTTTTGTCAAGTGTCTAAGATTGACTTGATTCAAGGTCAGCTGGGGAATTCGATAAAACATTGTCAGCGGTGTAATGTTAACCTAACAATGTCTTTAGGTGGACCTGTTATCTGTTGAAGAGAATAACAAGTGAAACTAGACCTGCGAGGAATCTAGTAAAGCTTTTACCGTTAGAGGTGTGATATTAACTTAACGGGTTGGAGATAGTCTTGTCAGAAGTGTGGTGTTAACTTGACAAGGATGTGAGTCAGAGGTGTGATATTAACTTAACTCAGAATGTCACTGTCATAGGTGTAATGTTTAACTTAACAGTGAGGTAATGCTAGAGGTGTGATGTTGAACTTAGCATTGGTCATCTCGACTTAGACGAGGAAGTCGAGGAACGGTCATGGCCATAGGTGTATTGTTGAACTTAGCGATGACTCGGATGCTAGAAGTGTAGTGTTAACTTGGCATCGTTCCATTTCAGCTTCGATACGGAAGTCTGAAGAAAGGTGACTATCAGAGGTGTGATATTAACTTGACAGGCACTCGATGTACTGCTTAGAGGTGTAATGTTAACTTAAACAGTAGTTTGTCAGAGGTGTAATGTTAACTTGACAAGAATTGGCTCGTGATAAGAGCAATTTGAGGACCTGTCATTCTATTGATGAGAATTGACAAGTGGAATTTGAAATGCCAGAGGTATAGTGTTAACTTGGCAAATTTGAGAGTTTGTTACTCTATGCAGAGTTAACAAGCAAAGTTTATACCCGACAAAGGGTATTCATTACTAGAGGTATAGTGTTAACGTAGTAATGATTGCACTTTATGGTCCTACCATTCTATGGACGAGAATTGGTAAGGGACTTTGGAGGAAAGAGTGGACTCGAGTCCACTTAGGATTTTTAGCAAACCCTCAGCTATCAACGGATTTGACATGCCTTTACCAACTACCGTTTGAGTTGGGCTAGCCATGCTATTCCCCTCAGCATGATGAGTTGTCGAGGACTTATGTTGGGCTTAAAGGCCAACATTTTCCTCTATCCTTAGCCGTCGAGGGCGTCGGATCAAATGGGAACGTGTCCCTTAGGATTTTTAGCAAATCCTCAGCTGTCAACGGGTTTGACATGCCTTTACCAACTACCGTTTGAGTTGGGCTAGCCATGCTATTCCCCTCAGCATGATGAGTTGTCGAGGACTTATGTTGGGCTTAAAGGCCAACATTTCCCTCTATCCTTAGCCGTCGAGGGCATCGGATGTTTGATCAGAGGTGTACTTTTAACTTGATCGGAAGAAGAGTACTATTAAGGATAGTACTTCTTCAAGAATTTGCCATTGATCGGCATCATGAGTGTATCGCCATTCGAGGTTATGAGGCGATATGATCCATTCGAGTAGACTGACTCTACCACAAATGGTCCCTCCCATTTGGGCTGAAATTTTCCTTTTGTCTTGTGCGTCATGACCATGGGTCTTCGGACAGTTAAGACAAGGTCGCCTTTCTTGAAAGTTCGCGCTTTGACTTTCTTGTTGAAGGCTCTGGTGATACGAGCTTGGTAAAGCTCGATTTGTTGTTGGGCCTGCAAACGCTTGTCGTCCAAGGCTTCCAACTCCTGGAGTCGCTGCTGATGCTTCTCCTCAGTTGTCATTTCCGCTGTCAAGGCGACGCGTAGAGAGGGAATTTGTATTTCCAATGGAAGGACGGCTTCGCATCCGTATACCAAGGAAAATGGCGTGGCTTTAGTTGGGGTTCGCACCGTTGTGCGGTAGGCCCATAAGCATTCACCCAGCTTGTCGTCCCAGTCTCGTTGACTTTTCGAGACGAACTTTTTGAGAAGCTTGCCAATAGTCTTATTGAAGGCTTCTGCAAGACCGTTAGCAGCAGTAGTATGCCGTTGAGGACACACTCTGGATTCTGAACTTCGCGCAGAATCTCTGGAAAGCCTGGCTGATGAACTGGGGTCCATTGTCATGGATGATACGCCGAGGCACACCGAAGCGGTAAATAACGTGATGTTTCACGAACTTGATCACGTTAGAAGATTTCACCTCTTTCAAAGGGATAGCTTCGGCCCACTTTGAGAAGTAATCGGTTATCGCTAGAATGAACCGATGTCCTTTCGATGATGGTGGGCTGATAGGGCCAACCACGTCCATCCCCCACATTTCAAACGGCCAAGTAGAGGTCGTGGAGTGGAGGTACCCTGGTGCTTGATGGATGAAATCGCCGTGTATTTGGCAGGCGTAACATCTCTTAGCATAAGCGACAGCATCGGCAATCATCTTGGGCCAATAGTAACCCATCCTTTGGAGTCGATGTGCCAATTTCGGGCCAGGTTGATGAGCTCCACAAGTACCATCGTGGGCTTCTTTCAATACTCCTTGGGCTTCTTTTGATGAGAGGCATCGGAGCAGGATCCCGTCATGCGATCGACGATACAATGTTCGCGAAATCGCATTATAGTAGAATTTGGGGCTTTCCTCCGAATGGCGGCCGCCTCCTTGGTGTCTTCGGGCAGAATGCCGTATAAGACAAAATCAATGTAGGGGAATCGCCAGTCTTTAAGCCCTGAAGCGGTCGACACTTCAAGTGTTTCTTTACCGCGACGATCTTCCGCTGACCCCGGGTAGTCTCCGAGGGGAATTTTTGGACAGTATAGGTCGTGGCTATAGACGAATACTTTCTCCATTGCTCCAGCTGGAAGGGCTAAGGAAGCAGCGAGGGATGCGAGTGCATCCGCATGTGCATTTTGTCTGCGCGGTACATGGTCGATGTAGAAGTTTGAAAACCTTTCGGCCATGTGAATTGTCGCGTTGTAGTAGGGTACTAGATCTTCATGTCTGGCCTCGTACTCTCCGCGAACTTGGCTACGATGAGTTTAGAGTCACCGTAAGCCTCGAGATTTTTAACGCCAATCTCATCGGCGAATTGCATCCCAATCAAAAGAGCGTTGTATTCCGCCACATTGTTGGAGCAGGGCTCGGTTAACGAGATAGCTCGGGAATCACATAATTTTGTGGGGAGACGAGTACCACTCCTACCCCCGCCACTATGTGTCCCTTTGGGCTTGTCCTTGATGCACCGTCGAAGAAAAGTTGCCATACTTGACTTTCGAACAACGTCTGAGTCAGGCAGACTTCGGCGGCCTCGTCTGGGAGATCCTCATAGAGTTTGGCTGCCCTCGGATCGGGGTGTTCAGCTAAGAAGTCCGCCACCGCTTGCCCCTTAATAGCCTTTTGTGGCAGAAAATGCATCTCATATTGTGATAGCAATATGGCCCATTTTGCCAGCCGGCCATTTAGTGAAGAAGGCTTTGTCATAAGTAACCTCAGAGGGTTGACTTTTGATATGACATTTATAGTCTGGCCTACCAGATAGTGTCGCATTTTCTGAATGGCGAACACTAGTGCCAAACATTCCTTCTCGATCGGGTTGTACCGATGTTCGGCTCCGATCATTGTTCTACTCAGATAGTAATTGCATGTTCTCGTCCTTGTTCATCATTCTGAGCTAGTAGAGCTCCCAGGGAATGATCCATTGCTCGGACGTACACCAGGAAGGCTTTCCGGATACCGGAGCTGCAAGAACTGGTGGTTGGGTGAGGTAGTGTTTGATCTCCTCAAACGCTTTTTGACAAGCGTCGTCCAAATGAATGAAACACCCTTTTTCATCAGCTTGGCGAAGGGTTGGCATCTCCCGGAAAGGTTTGATATGAACCTGCGGATGTACGCCAATCGTCCTTGTAATCCCCTGAGCTCCTTGAGGCTTCTGGGGGTTGCATTTCTTGGATAGCGCGGACTTTCTCTGGATCCAAATAGATTCCTGTGGAAGTCACAACAAATCCTAGGAATTTGTCACTGGCTACCCCCAGGAAGGATTTGGTGGGGTTCATCTTCAATTGATGAGCCCGCATGATGTCGAAGACCACCTTCAGGTCTGCTATGTGATCACCTTTAGTGCGACTCTTCACCGCGATGTCATCGACATAGCATTCCACCGTTTTCCGCATTTGCTGATGGAAAATGGCGTTCATGGCCCTTTGGTATGTTGCCCCTGCATTTTTCAGTCCGAAGGGCATGACGGTGTAGCAATATACCCCTAGAGAGTCCTGAAGGAGGTATGCTTTTCGTCATCGGGATACATCTTGATTTGATTGTATCCTGAGAACCCGTCATAAAGGACATTCGCTCGAATCCACAAGTATTGTCAATCATGACATCTGTGATTGGCAATGGGAATTCGTCTTTGGGGCAGGCCTCGTTTAGATCACGGAAGTCGATGCAGATCCGGATCTTCCCATTCTTCTTGGCGACGGGGACGATGTTGGCTACCCAGTCGGGATGTTGTTCTTCCGGATGAAGCCAGAATCGATGAGCTTTCTGACTTCTGATTGAATTGCCTCCATTATCTCTGGACGGAACCGTCGCTGCTGTTGTTTAACAGGCTTCATGTCCGGATTGATGTTGAGGCGATGCATAGCCACTTGAGGATCAAGTCCAGGCATGTCCTCATAATTCCAGGCGAAGACATCTATATACTCTTGTACAAGAGATATTAGATCCTTCTTCTCTGGAGGCGACAGGCCGTCACTTATGAAGATGGGCTTGGGGTTGGTCTCATCTCCTAGGTTGATCTGAACAACCTTGTCATCTGTGGGTGGCTCACGCTGTTCAAAGCGGATATCCCAAAGAGCATTCAAATGTTTGATCCAAGGATCTGTATCAGGTTGGATCATTTTCTTCAACTTCATCTTCCAGATGGCCTGTTGAAACCATGTTTACTGAAAGCCCTTTGAAGATGTTGCCGACACTGACATCTGACTCCCATGATGACGTGTCTGAAGAGCAATCGTTGCTCGACGATTCTTGAGAATCAGAGGCTGATGGGACCGGAGTTGATACATAGCCCAACCCCCTGCACGTCCGATGATAATAATCGGGGGCCTTCCCTTTTGGCACAAAGGATCGAAGTAGCGTCCTCCTTCCTTTGCCGAAGTTCAACCCGGGCTTGTTGGTTATATCGTACCCCATTTGCTTCATCATTCTGAGTGCTTTCGATTCATAATGGTCGAGCTGAGGGGATTCCTCCTCGCTTTCCGATTCTTCGCGGGGCATTGGTTCAGACGAGATTCGCCCAAAAGTATTGGTCTTGGCCTTTTCGTCTTGCCGGAACCAAGAATATAGATTCCTGCGCATCGCCATTATCCTGGTATGTCCCGAAAGATGATTTTACTGGTACATGCAATGATGTCAAAGCATCCATTGCCGACCAGATGTCATCGTCTACGTCGGTAGTAGTATCCGACGGTATAGAATCGGATGCACACGCAAAAAATATTCAAAGTCTAGATTCTCATTAATATACCAACCGCCTGCATCGTCGGTGGTATTATCAACATCAAGCTTATTAGTGCTCTTTACAAGTGGTTTTAACTCCCACAGGCACTTTTCTTGCTCGGGCTCATGTCAGCCTCATTACCAGAGTCTGGCGCCTCCGGTTGCGGGGTTTTCGTCCACCGGATCCTGATATAAAGGGAATCCGTGAAATAATTCTCGACTCCCTTGAACGGATACCTTTCGGCAACCAACGTTTGCACCTTCCCACTCGCGTCAATGTATTTCATGACTTGGTGAAGAGTGGAGGGAACGATGGAGTTGCGGTGGATCCATGGTCGTCCTAGCAGCAGATTGTAGGAAGTGTCGGCATCGATGACGTAACACGTCACCTCCGACTTGAGGCTCCCAATCTGGCACTTGAGCTTGATCTTCCCCATTGGACGGGTGCCTTGGCATTGAACCCGTAGATGGTCGTCTGTGTAGGGCTCAGACGGTGGGTAGGGATGCCGAGGTGTTGCATGACTCGGCGGGGCATAATGCTCAATGCGGACCCTGGATCTACCTGAATGCGGTTCACCTCAGATGATCCGATGTAACCTGTGAAGTACAGGGGTCGATCGTGTTTCCCTTTCACCTGCATATCATCTGCCGTGAAGGTGATGCAGGGGGCATTCTGGGAAGTGTGGAGGCAATCCTCTACATCTTCCTCCTTCGGCACCTGGGTCACGAAGGCCTCAGCATTCGCCAGAGCTTCTTGCAGAGCCTCTCTGGTTGACTTTGATAGCCTCAGGAGTTCATACAAGGTGATGCGTGCCGGGATGTTGGCTAGTTGAGCCAAGACATCGAAGTGGTAAGGTGTCGAGGATCCTTCCGCTGCACCTTTTGGAAGGGCTCGAGAGAATCGAGTCTCCTTCTGCTTCGCCACAGGTGGCTTTGCGGAGGGCTTGGCTGATTCTACGGCTGGTTGCGGAGAAGCCGCTGCCGTCTCGCCGTACTGCTTCAAGTATGCCTGTCCTGAACGGGTCCCCCGCCATCGGTTGGCTGGGCTCTGCGGCCAGGACTATTGTTTCCTCTTCTGAATCAGTCAGCGAGGGAACATCATCCTCTGCTTCTCGGGAGAAGCACATACCACATGGCAGGACGAAGCTTTTGCCTTGCCTTTGGACTTCCTGTTGGTTTACAGTAGTCCATTGTTGTTCATCGACGAGGTCAGGGTGGACCCACATGGTTTCCCCCTGAGGTGTAGGGACGACTACCAAGCCCTTCTCCTGCTGCTGGTGAGGGTCTGTGTTGACCACTCTTATTTCTCCCCTTGGAATAGGAGTTACCCCCGCAGGCGTTGGAGGTTGTCTCCCGAACTGGAGAACCGACGTTACATTGGCCGTGACCTTCTTCTGCTCTGGTCGGAGCTTGAGCACCTCCGCGTCAATCAAAGCCTGAAGAATGTCCTTGAAGATGTAGCAGCTTTTGGTAGGATGTCCCAACATCCTGTGGTACATGCAGTAGTTGGGATTGTCGGTCTTGCCGACTTCCTCCGGGCGTCTAATTTCAGGGAGCTTCAGTCGATTGCTCTTGTTGAGTAGCTTGAAGAGCGAATCGACGTGTTCCTCCTTGAAGGAATACTGCTTGTTGGGGCGTGGCTGGCTTGAAGAGCCACTTGCCCTGCCTGTTTGAGGTTTGGTGGGAGATTTGGTCTCCGTCGTCAAATTATCCTTCCGCTTTGTCTGGAGGGAGGTGTCTGGTGCCGGTGCACGCCTTGTCGACCTTTCCGGCCGGCAGCTTGCCTTCCTCTACCTTGACACGGGCAACAATCTCCTCAGCCTGTTCACCCTGTTGGACTAACTGCTTCCAGGTGCGGCTTTCAGCAACTCCTATTTGAGCAAGGAGTGAGGTTTGGAGATTGTGGCGGCATGTTTCCACCAGGGTGGCCTGGGTCATACCGCTTGGGCACCGGAGTGCCGTGTTCCGAAATCTTTCCACGAAAGATTTGACGGACTCCCCTCTCCGCTGCTTGGTAGCTAAAGGGTGGGCATTGTTACTTCGGAGTCGTCTTCGAAGAAGCGTGTCAAGAACAGCTTCTCTAGATCCCCCCAGTTCTTGATAGAACCCTCCGGGAGCTTCATAAACCACTCAAAAGCCAACCCTTTCAGGGTGCCGATGAACAGTCGCGCCAGGATGGCGTCATTATCTACCACATTCCTGGTCTGGGATTTGAAGTAGTAGATGTGCTGGTTGGGTGACCCCTTCCCGTCGAATGCTTGGAGGGTTGGAGCCTTAAACTTAGGAGGGTATAGAACTAAGTCCCACTCAGCCGGATAGGCCCGGACCACTCCAGCTTCTTGGAGGTCCTTGCGATTGGCAAGGGCCTCGAGGCGTCGTTCCAATTGACTCATCCTCTTAGCATGAGTCTTCTCCTGGTCTTGGTCGCTTCTTGCCTGCGACGAGGGCTTGGACACATCCGAGGTAGATCGTCGTGTCTCGTCGGAAGATTCGGAGGGTGGGCTTCCTCCCTTTCTCCCTTTCCCCTTCGGCCGTCTAGGAGGAGATCTCGCTCTTTCTTCAAGCAATTTCTCAAGCATATGCTTGAGGGAGTCAATGGATCTCTGTTGAGAGGCGATTATATCCATCTGGTGCTTCTGCGTCTGTTCTAAACGCCTGGCCGTCTCCTCAGGAGTGTCTGCCATGTAGGCGGAAGCCTCCTTCTCGACGGAAGAGTTTGAAGCCTGCGACTCCACTATAGCGGAGTGAGAATCACCCATTCTAATGCCGCGGGCTAAGGCATTATAGTCAATTGGGGGAATGGCCCCTGTCCGGGTGCGAGTGTGTTGATACACCCCCTCCGGCTCAGAGTCAGATTCCTCTGAGTTGACCATTGGTTGTTTTCCCTGCTTCTGCTAGTCATGTTTGCAGTAAGCTCCGGGTATTCAACATCTGAGAAGGTTCTCCTCCTGTGGGAGCGTCTTCTTTTGGCTGACGGGGAATCAGGGTCAGCTGTCTGATTAAGGACTGCTGGTGCACGCCTGATCCATTGGCATCCAGAGAGCATATGGATGAGTTGTTGATAGCAGCATGACGAAGTGGCTTGATTGGCACTTCTTTTCCTTGTCAAATAATCCCTCAAATCCGTGGGAGGGGGATTAAAGAGACTGGTCTCGCGACGTCGAAGACGGGAGACAGTCATGTGCTGTTCAGCCTGGACGCAGACTTCAGGGACGCGGCTCTCATGACGCGGCTGTATGACGCGCGCGCGAGTCTCGCGTTGCTGCCTGATGCGTTTAGGCAGAGTTGCTTGAGAGAGAGTGGGCTGCTGGGCCCCACGCCTATGAGTGCGTACTTCCTGCGTTTGAAAAGACGCGGAGGTTTCACCCTGGCGTTTGATGAGTTGGTCCTCAGAGGACTCAACTTGAGGGGTCTCGCGTTTGGGTCGCCAAACGCGGATCTCACGCACTGGACGAGGTGCGGGTAAGGCATCAGATTGTACGCCGCGTCCACCCCCAGTCAGACAACCAACGGTTCCGACTTGGAGTTTGACGCGCGCGTCTCCTCTGTCGACGCTCAGCATTCCGATTGCGTCGAGGAGGTGGAGAGAAACCACAACATCCTGGTTTATAGAACAAGAGTGTTCACCACGCGGGTCTCCTGAGAGACGTTGACGCGGGTATTCTGCGCGACGCAGTTGATCGCAGCAGCAGTGGTGCCTGGGACCACGCGGGCCTTCTGGGAGGCGTTGGCGCGTGTGTTCTGTGCGACGTGGTTGATCGCAACAGCAGTGCCTGAGGTCACGCGGGCCTTCTGGGAGGCGTTGGCGCGTGAACTTGTCTTGGCACAGTGGGCATCGGCACCCGGCAGAGCCTCAGATTGGGCTTCGGGTAGCTTCTCAGTTGAGACCCTGCGGCAGACGCGGGTCTTTGGGCTCTTGGAGCCAGAAGAGAGGAACTCTTCATACTTCGCCGGTCGAACTCGACAACGAGTGTTTCGACCATCTTTCCCTTACGGAGAACATCATCCTGCGCCACGATCTGTTCGTCAGTGACGAAAGTAGTCCCCAGCGGAGTCGCCATCTCTTGTTTGACACGGAGAGGGGTCGGCTGGTGTAACGTTTCCTGGAATCAGATGGAAAAATTACAGCCGGCTTAATCTTCCGTTTACAAGGGAGGGGGAATATTGGATCTTGAATTCCCCCTTTGTTTAGTGCTGGGTTCTTCGTGTGGCGGTGGAGAGTGAATCTTGTTCTCCGTTGACCGGATGACTGTTCGACCGTCGGGGATCTTCTCTTCGGTCGGTAGAGGGAGTAACTCAGCTCCGTCTACCAAAACTCTAGAAGAGGAGGTAGGCGAAGAGCGGCTAGTACTCAGTAAGCTCGCTGAAGGGTTTTCTCTCTCTCTGTCGATGATCTCTCCTTTGCCCGATAATCGTCGACGTCCTCTCTCTTTGTTTGTTGTTGTTTCTCTTCCTTTTATTGTCGTCCTTCCTTCAATAGTGACGGGACTATTTATAGTTTTTTAGGGGGTGATCGTGCCCCCTAAAAGTGCTCCAAATGCTCCACGATGAGGGCCAACTTCCCCGCTACATGGGCGGTGGATGGCGCCATAATCGGAGTAGTTGCAACCGAGACGTGGGTGTCGAGCCGACGCGTCTTGATGCTGAGACGCGGGCTTCGGGCCGACGC